>JZRM01000384.1:0-16259 GCA_000963415.1 Blastocystis sp. subtype 6 | reverse complement strand
TAGATATTCCGAATCTACAAACTATCACTCTTCCTTGGTCATTTGAAAAGGTTGAATACAAATCAGTCACTGGTATGTGTAATAAATATAAATGAATAAATAGATGTTTCTTCCAACCTTACTAATATCATTCCATTTGTTGTTGATGATATTGAATCAATGGATCCAGGTATCACTTCTATTCATATTCCTAATCATTCCATTAATACTAATGAGTATACTACATTCGATTTCTCTCGATTTACGAAACTCAAAGAATTGACAATTGGTTCTGAATGTTTCATGTATGTGAATGTATTTACAATCGATAGCTTGAATGAGTTACAACTATTGAAAATTGAAAACAATTCATTCACAAAGCAGAAGAATAGTCATGGAAATGATCCTTCTCGATCATTTTCTATAATCAATTGTGATGAATTAGAATCAATTGAAATTGGATCATTCAGTTTTTCTGATTATGGAGGTGGATTTGAATTGAAGAATCTTTCCAAATTAACAACTATCGAAATTGGAGAGATTGGAAGTAAATCTTATAACTTTTATAATTCTTCATTTGGGATAAAAGGTATGATAGTATAAATATATTGATAAATAGATCTTCCACATTTATATTCTATTACATTAGGTCAGTATGGATTCTCTGAATCTTCTTCATTTGTATTAAAAGGTATAGTACTAGTAACTAGTGTTAATAATATTAGATCTTCCTGCATTATATTCTATTAACATAGGCAATTCTGCATTCCATAGGTCTTCATTTGAGTTAACTAGTATAGTAATTATAATATTTTTAAGCAGATCTTCCTAATTTATATTCTATTACATTGCATGATTCTGTATTCGATTATTCTTCTTCATTTGAGATTAAAGGTATAATAGATATAGTCATTGATAATGAATAGATTTTCCGAATTTGTATTCCATAACATTAGGTGAATATGCATTTGGTACTTCATTATCAGCAGTGATATCGAGTATGTGATACATATGAATAGATAATAGATCTTCCACATTTGAATTCGATCAAACTTGGTAGATATGCACTTCAAGGAATAGATGATTCATCTTGTTCATTGAAAATAGAAGGTGACATTCTTTGAATGAATTGATGAATAGATCTTCCCAAACTAACACTTATTACTTCTGATGGAAATAGTTTCAGATATCCTCGCAGCGTAACTCTCACTAGTATGATATTAAATAATATCTTATAATAGATATTCCTAATCTACAAACAGTTCATCTTCCTAATTCATTTGAATATGTCAAATCCAAATCAATCACTAGTATTTGTATGAATATGAATGAATGAATAGATGTTTCTCCTATTCTTGCTGATTTGGTACAAATTAAAGATTCATGGAATGATTGTTATATGTAATGATCTACATCAACAATTCTATCAAAGGGATTCAATTATTTCCTTGTCATTGAATGAATAGTATTTGGATAACATTCGATTATAAATGATAATCACTTAACCTATTCATCTCAGATAGATGTAATTCATATTATTGATATCAAATGAACAGATATATAGAATAATGTTTCTAGGAATTGTATTCTAGAATAGTTATTGTACAATGAAGAGTGTGAATAGCAGAAGCGGGTACCATTCAAATAATAATCTATTAAATGAATGATTAAATCACAGGCTCATATTCTTTCTATGGTAGTACGATTGGTTTTTTTAAAACAACACGAATAATTCAATAGGATTGAAGAATAAGGTGTGTGCTTATCGCTTGCACACTTTCCTGTTCGGATGGTAGGAGTCAATGCCAGTTGATATAATTTACTGGTGTACGCCCTTTTCGACGAGTATCAGAAGGGCTTGTGACTCGCAGAGCAGATCGACAGAGGGTAGAATGTTCAATTGATGTCAAATTGGGTTCGCATCCACCTTCTGATTCTCGAGAGTGCTTAGGCAAACGCTTCCACACATTGACAGCAGTCAGAAATTGTTAGCACTGCGAACCTCTGTACACAGCCACTGACAATATATAAGAATATTCAACTTAGTCGATAGAGTTTGAGAATGAATTTAGGTCATTCCCAGGTTTGGAGCATAGCATTATCTCATCAATCCCATACTACTTCCATCATCTTCAAAAACTAATACATATTTCAAATCCTCTTTTACCGAACCCACGATTCGATATAGAACCATTCTTGCAAACAGTACGAACATATTTCTGTAAAGGAATCCATTGCACACATACAACCCTCCTTGTTTTAAACAAACACTACACTCATCATACTCCTCATCTGCCCATTATACACTGCGCACACTCCTACCCATCTCGTTCCAGTCTCCCCGCTTTCCACTCGCCTTAATCTTGGAGAGATTTCCTTCATCATCTTCATAGTCATTCCCTGTAATGAAGTCGTGGCTGATTCCGGTAGAGTGAACAGCGTGATTGCGCGTGCGTTGACGACGTTCTTTCATAGACCTCTATTTCTGAAGAGCGACTCCGACTCCTACAGACTTTGCCGGAGCGTTCATGAGATAATTGATTCCAGTAGATGACTGTTGCGTCACATCCTTCGGTAGAGGCGCCAACTTCCGGGGAACAAACACGATTCGGGAATCCAGATGGCTCTGGATGTGAAGCAGATTCTCTGGACGTCAACTGGCCACACAGCCTACCTTCAGCTCCTGTTTCATCGTTCACAGCCTTCTACAAAATGACCACGAAATGGAGACGTACCTCCACCGCAGCAACATACTGCGAGTTCTCGCAATTATCCTTGATTTGAAGCTCGATCACGTTCTCATTTCCTATAAGCAGCTGATAGGTGCCATCCGACCATCGGACTATTCTCGTATTCGATTCTCGCACTGGCTTTCCATTTGCATCGAGAACCTACAGAAATACCACGCTCTACCCAATACCAAGTTGCCTTCAGCGTCTCGTTTCCATCTCCAACGCATGATCGCTTCGGCACGACTCAGTCGCTTCTTTTCCTCCAGTTGCCGTAGTTCCTCTGCCTCCACGTATTTGTCTTTGACGTACGGCCGCTCCTGAATCCCAAAAGCAGCAGGCAACTGAATAAGATGTAACTACCTAGTATTTCGAATAACAACTGCGAACCTTTTCAGATATATGGCCAGCGTATCGATTCACATGAAAATGGTTTGAATCGGGAATATAGACCGTTTTGGGTTCTGCAGCGCGATTTATGGTCGACCTTTGTCTCGTAGTCCATACAACTTATCTTACACGTCTAACCCTGCGGAATCATCGCTATCGCTAAATATATCGTTTATTCCCTTTGCCTCATCATGTTCATCCTATTTGTTACCGCTTTTCAATACGAGTACACTGCTGTAAGACATTTTAGGAAATCTGTGAGTAGAAGGATTGCAACAAACAAAATCTCATTGGTACCACTTGTAGTTACATCCTGATCGCACCATAGGATTTGTTTCTCCTCGTAAGACCTCATCAACAATTGACGGTAAACACTTCACAAGCTTGCTCTTCAAATTCGTCACGATCGGCCAGTCTGAGTCTTAGACAATCTGAACACCCTCACTCTCTATCGCCTCTGCTGTCATTGCAGCCAGCTTTTCGGGCGAGTCTATGGCCTGCTTTTTCAGTGTGTCGTATGTGTCTTCTATGGAGTGGCACAGCAACCAAACATAGACTACGTCTCACCCCCACCGTTTATCTACATTCGTCCTGAGTGAACATGGAATCCTTCAGGGTTTCCTGCGAGCACTGACGACACTCGACCCACTCTCCCCATCCATTGGGGTTGTGGGCTCTGACTCGAATCCACAGCCAGCGATGCATCGGGAAAGGAACCTCCAAGAAGATGTCTATGCATCAGAAGTGTCTCTTGACAAAACAGGTCGTCTGAATGGTGTCCGGCAGAATCAGATACTGATTCGCGAGAGAATCGATCACCTCCACGGCATATCGGTCGGATGGGGGGATTCCTGCAAGGTTCGTGGTGCACTGCCATGTGTACAACACATGCGTGGAGTCGATTGTGTGCTGCTGGATGCCTTTCACTGGGGGAGGGACACGATAACCATTAATCAAAAAGTCCATCGATGGTGTCTGATTTAGTTTCTCCGCATACTAGAGTTCATGGGACAGAGCGCAACTACTTCGTAAGCAGTGAGACCCGAAGCATTGCGAACTTCGGGCTTCATTTTATGTGCTATCATATGCTCCAAGAACGATACGTTGTTGTGAGCCACAGCGATGTGCAGCAAACTGTCGCCATTTGAATCCAGTACATTCAGATCGGCTCCTTCCTGCAGCAACAATTCAGCAAACTGATCTACTCTGCTCATCCGACTCTTTGCCAGCACCGCCATCAGCGGTGTTGCTTGCTGCACTGTTACAACTTGTCTATCCAGTAAGTAGCGGAGAACTGCAGGCGTTGGCGCTTGGAGAGCATATACAGCGGAAGCAGGTAGACCTTCGATCTGTCCCTGCAAAAGATCGCCTCCACTGCTGACGAGATACTCGAGTAAATCTGTAGAAGACAGCATGCAGGCACAATGGACTGGAGTAAGGCCCGAGAACGACATCTACATATCACAGTCCCTGCATCCAATACAGCATCGACTGCCTGGTTCACCGAACATCCCATTCCGAGTAGAGCGTCAACCAGCGACTCTGTCTCACTCTCCAGTCCCTCCGAATGAAGAACTGCGTAATGCAGTGCAGGTAGTCCACAGACACACAAGCACGAACTGACTCGATTAGGCGATAGCTGAAGCAACGCAGAAACAGAGCAAGTATCAATTGCCTTTTTGACTGCTGAATCTTCGTTGGCAGAGTGATCTCGATTCTCATAATCTACCCTCTTTATTTCACCTCCAGCCAGCAGATTGGACGCAGCTGATGATCTTTGCTGGGTCGAAATCTCCTGACGAGTTGTTGTAAACTCAAATCCACCCTTCCAATCACTCCAACCATTCTTATTCGCCTGGCGAACTTTGAAGCGATATGTCGTTCCTGGAGTCAGGTTGATCAAAGGAACACGCACAGACGACTGAGAGGAATCGATGTCTATGATCATGGACTGTGCAGCTTGTAAAAGAACAGCTTTTCTGTAGTTCACTTCGACCCGTCTTGTTATGAACAGTGGATGAGTCTCAATGAGCGTGGGAAGTACTACAGTGATGTCTGCACTTGTCCGGGATGCCTGCACAGAAGCAGATTCAATGGGATCCGGAATGCACGAGTAGTGCTCCAGCAGAGAAGTGATCGAAGGAGTCCCCTTCTCTTGTGAGTATTCCACCGCATCCAAACCGTCCTAAGAGTAATCCAGCAGGGAGAGATCTACATCACAAGCCTCAAGCGGAGAAATTCCCTGATCAAGACAGAACTTTACGATAGCCTCGTTCTTTGTCCCGATAGCAAAGAAGAGGAGATTCCACCCACGAGGCGGTGGAGTCTTGAATTGACTCGAAAACCCTCTCTTAACCAGATAATCAGCAACATGGACATGACCATTATTGACAGCCAGAGCCAGAGCATTGCGGCCATGTTTGTCGAGCACCTGCGTTTGCTCTGGAGTAATGTGCTCCATAAGCAAGGTGCACAGCTGCAAATTGCCACGATCCGCTGCCAACAAGAAAGGTGTCATTCCAGAAGAATCCGTAATGGTAACATCGGCTCCGTGCTCCAGCAGGAAGAGAGCCACTGGACCGTTGTTGTTATACACTGCGTAATGCAGCGCAGTGGTACACCCCTGCATAGTACAGCATCCTAATTCCTACTCCGTTCACATCGTTCACGTCCACATATCCGCAATTGATAATCTCTTCCACAATTGCCTGCGCACTCTCCAAAGATGAAGAAGCAGCAACATGCAAAACAGACATTCCGTTCTTCTTTCGAACAGATTTCAGATCGATTCCCTCTTCAACCTTCTCGTGCAGTGCCTTCACACCACCAGCCATGATCTGATCGATAATCTTGCCTCCGTCAGAAGGAAGGACTCGTTGCTGCGAGGCTAGAGTACTGCTGTCGACTTTTTGCCAGTTCACTTGATGAGTGCGATTTGAAGAAGTAAAGAGCATCAACGACGATCGTGGCGTCACTTTGGGAACCGAATCGGAAGGGTTCCAATCCTCAGTTACTAATGGTTACTTTCAATCGATGTCTACTGTCCCGGGGACAAAATACAGTTCCTTGGGAATAATCGCTCCACCCGTACTTGTTCGCACATCGGATTCGCACACAATAAGTTTGCCGACTGTTGAGTCCTTTCAATTTGTAATAGTTGGGAATTCTGGCCTCCTCGCGATTTGGCTCGATGCGATGTTCCAAGTGAGTGTCCTGCTCGGAAAAGGAGGCGCAAATAACCTCCACTTGAGAGCGCTCCAACTGGTCATCTTCATCCTCCACATCAGTCGCTTCGCCGTCTGCATAGCTCACTGTTGACTTCACAACCGGCTCCTTAAACACAGTCTCTCCCTTGCTAATCGTGTCGATCGTTCTCCATGATTCAAACAGCTTCTGCTGCTTCAGTTGTACCTCGACGGCAGTAATGACTGGAAAGTAATTGGGACGACTAGACAAGCTCCAATCCATGATGAGAATCGAGTCGCTGTGTAAGTCCAGCTTGATCGACTTGATGGAAGGCGTCGCAGGGGGACTTGTCACTTGCTCCAGCAACTTCACACACTCGTCGTGCTTCTTCTCGCGTGCGATGTCAACAGGGAATTTTCCGAGACTATTCTGCACACGAGCAAAGGCGCCTCGATGGAGAAGTGCCTTGATTAACTGGACATTCCCCACGGAGCACGCAAAATGCATACAGGAGTTCTTCTTCTATCGGTGAATAGGCGGGTCATCGCTAACCTGGTCAATGCGGTTCAGATTGATATTCGAATAACGGTACAATATGTGGAACAGCTGAGGTTGGTCGGTCAAAACACTCTCCATTAGCACAGTCCGTCCTTCCTTGACATGAGAAAACCAAACTGCAACGTACCGCTGTCTGGGTGTTGACATTCGCTCCATTCACCAGCAATTCCATCACGCAGGATGCAGAGCACCCACCCTCAATACTGAGCAGGAGGGCGTCTTTTCCATTCTACGTTGTAACCGCAACAACTCTGCTACGGTAGTCTTTGCATTTATATTGCTAATCGAATGATTATGCAGTAGGTATTGTACAGTCTCGTTGGAGCCATACTTACATGCTATGTGAAGTGAATTTTGGTATAACTAGCTGAACAACAGAGGAAGCAAGATACTGTGTCAATCTCGTTCGGATCCACTCCATTCTGTATCAGATACTCTACGATGTCCACATTGTTCTTTTGCGCTGCATGCGAGATCGCATTCATCCCTTTCTACACGAGTATAATCATCTCACTGTATACATCATCTTTAATATAAATATTTGCATTCTTTTCAACAAGAAGCTTCACTGCATCCATATTTCCATGAAAGCAGGCCACCAAAAGAGCAGACATCCCATCCTACAATTTTATTATGTGCAGGAGTGAGTACAGACCGAGTTTCATCAACAGAGTATCCTTCAGAGAGACATCGAAGTATTCCTTCACAATCATTCTTTTCTGCATATTCAATAATCTCTACGCTCTTCATATCGTTTAGTGGTTCAGGTATTCACAAGAAAGTAATATTCCAGCTAGTGAAGATACAAAACTAGTGTTCCTTTCCAATATTTATTTTTTGAACAAACAATGATGATGGCATCCTTAAATACATTTGCAAGGAGCGTCTGCTGATTCATACTCAGGAGCAAAACTCGAATCTGCACCCTCCTCCTTCATGAGTTTCAATATCTTGTTAAGAACATAGACCACCCAAATTTGGAGTAGAAGTGACACAATAGAACCGATAAGAAGGCTTCCCTCCGAGAATGAGGCGAAGAAAGAAATGCACGACAGCACCAGTATCACTATTTGGAAGATATAGTACTAGACCTAAAGCAAATAAACAAATCCTACGCAGTTGGCCTTTGAATAATCCCACTCGCTGCATATTCTCATACCGCAAAGAGGGAAATAGATGAAAATCAATCCAACAATTGAAATGCAGAAGACCACCAACTCAATAATGGAGTATATTCTGATTGCCTTCACATATCCAAACAAATCCTGCTTGCTCATGCTAAATATATATTACTATGAAAATAATAACTATGTCTTGTTTATTTACAAGATTCGGTTAGTTAATGAATCTATGGGCTATTGTATTGGCTTAACTATACGCTCTTGATTATGATACTTTTAGCTAAACCGAATGAATATGGCGAGACCTATGCCTAAATTACAAAAGTACTGTCACTACCAACCGTTGCATTCTCTTGTTTGCTGTTTTGACTGGGAGTCCATGTCATGCTGCTGATTAGACAGTTATCCATCTTATGAAACTTAATAGAGAATCTGTAAGGATTCAACACTTGGTACAGAGTACCATATTACGATATTACATTTGCACCACAATTACTGGGATGAATACACTATATGCCAATGAAAGAGTGATGAACAGTCAAAATTACTGGGTGGTACTTGTGTATAGAGCAGTATACTCTGCTTTGATTGATAAAACACTCCAGTAGCTATGTTTAATAGGAATAGTCTAGTGTGCAATGAATGGATAATTGCAGTAAAAATGACCGATCACATGATCGATTCCAACGGTTTAACAACTCTTTTTATATCCTACTAACTTGTTTCGTTACCTGATTGAGGTATACTGGGAGTATCCTCACTGAACTTGTGAAATAGAACATCTTGACCTATTCTCTCTCCTTTGTATTTTCAGAACTTATGCATTTGTATTTAGGACCTTACTCTATAAGACATGAACCTGCCCCTCTCAATGATATATACCAAAATAGGCCATATTTCTTAACATTGTTGTATGTCAAAATATTAGTTTATCAAAAAGTTATGTCACAGACAAGTGCTGCTACTGCTGGAACTGCTGCCGCTGTTATCACTAGCTGGCTTACTGGAACTGTGGGTGCTGTTGCCAGTACATTGGGATTCAGTGCCCCTGGTGTTACTGCTGCGAGTGTTGCTTCCTCTATGATGAGTGCATCCGCCACAACTGGAATTGGCGCTTCTGCCATTTCTGCTTTGCAGAGTGCTGGAGCATTGTTCGTGGGTGCAACAGGTGGAAGTATTATTGCCACCACAGCTGCGATTGCTGCGCCAGTCGCCATTGGTGCTGCTGTGTATAATTATCTGAAGTAGTTCATGTCCTCTTATGGTTGTTTTTGTTAGACTATCCGAAGCTTATACCTTTTTTGAATTGCTGTTTCTAAATAGAGTGATCAACAATACAACCTATCAATCGCTTCTTGAAACGATAGGGGTGTGTCTGTTGGAAGATAGAGTAGGATTCGGGGAACATTGGTCTGGATCTTGACATATTCGTGATCTGTTTCAAGCCAGATGCTCTATACTTTGCAGTCTGATATATGGGTCTACTGTTCACGTTGGGAGGAGTGACTTGTTTAGAGCACTCTCCTACGACTGGAACTCCAATGCATCGATGAGCTCGTCCCTTCGAAGCCTTCATCACTGCAATATGTTCCATATTCATAATGAGAAGCGGGACAGAATGTATAGTGATCACTAGTAATGATCAATATATCTGTTCCGTTAATTCCGTATATAATCAGGACATAAGTCGTCAATACTTGTCTGTATATCGTGCTATTCTTGGACCCAATTTTATTTAGGGAGTTAAATAGTATTAACAAATTATTCTTTTCAGATGCATATCACTGCAAAGTACTTTGATAACGTTTATGATCTTGAAGTAGAGCCTTCTGATTGGCTCCTGTCTCTCAAGAAAAAGATTTCTGTATTGTCAGTGAATCTTTCGTAATCGAATAGGAGGTGACAAATCTTAAAACCGATGAAGTTCAAATCATGATTGGAGACAAGATCCTTCATTTGGAAAAGAAACTTTCTTACTATGGAATTGAGGAGGGAACTGAGTTGTATGTATTCAAGAAGAAGACAGTTTAAGTAGTATTTTTGTTTAAAAACAGGTTCGAGAACATACTTAGTTTTCTCTAAAAATCTGGATAAAGTGTTGCAAACAAACAGGAGATGGCTTTGCTTCATCATCTAGGAACCACACCAGTTTGCCATGAGTAGGGTGAACACGAGCAATAGGCAGAGTACTATTACCTTCGAGTACAGATGCAATGACAGGCCGCTTGCTCGCTCCTGTAGCGATGACAAATACATTGCGCGCATTATTCACAACAGGAAGAGTCAAAGTCACTCGATCACTCGGAGGTTTAGGGCTGTTGAGGATAAATGTTACCCAGTGAGTTGTATCCTCCAACTGAGGAAATCCAGGAAAGAGAGAGCAGATATGGCCATCAGGTCCCATCCCCAAAAAGATGAAGTCGAATCTTGGATAAGAATCACATATAGGCAGTGACTCCAGTTCCTTGGCATATCTACTTCATAGCAGATAAAGGGAGATACAAGGCTGCAGCTTCCTCTGGACTTACAGTAGCGTTGACTGTGTGAATATTGGCTTCTGGAATCCCAGCCTTATCGAAAGCAGCTTTCCACGCAAAATAATTGCTATCCGTATTATCTAAGGGAACGCAACGCTCATCAGCAAAATAGAAGTGTACGTTTTTCCACCCAATCTGAGTGTTAGTCAATAAGTTTGACAGCAATATGGGTTGAGAAGATCCAGAAACTGCAATCGTTGTTGCACGTCCATTCTTCGTGTTTTCAGCTTCAACCTCCTGAATGAACGGAGCTATCTGTTCATAGAGTTTTTCCTTTCTAGATATTACTGCTGCATGTTACACAAATTACTCTCCACTAATTATCATGATATAATGGATGGAAGAAATTGTTTTTATTGATTCATATAGGAACTGCGATGATATTGTTAGTTGTTTGCAGCATGAATGTGTGAGAAAATTCTACTTCAAAGTGTGAGAAAACTATTCTATTTCAAAGTGTGAGCAAATTTTACTCTACTCCAATGTGTGAGCAAAATCTATTCTACTTTAAAGTGTGAGCAAATTCTACTTTAAAGTGTGAGCAAATTCTACTCTACTTCAAGTGTACTTGATTCACGTAAATCAATATACTCTCTCTCATATCTTTCGCATTGTCTCTAATACTCAAAAATACTCTCCTTCCTAGACACTTGAATTCCATTGAATCCTAAAAGTATTTAGAAAAAACAAGCAATAGAATGAATCCAATACTCCTTATTAGATACAGAGATTCTATTGGTAATATCCCATGTTCATCCCCTGTTCTACTCTGACACAATCTCATTCGCGTCGATATGAACTGACATGTTTGTCGCAAAATCCTCTAGACTTAGGAACGTATCAAGAGAGTCGATTAGCGATTTTGTAGCCAACACGATGGAACTCTCTTCTCTAAAATAACTCTACCATATTAGCACACCAAATCGAATACAATAATCGGCTTGAAATCCTCGACCCCGCTGCAGAGATTGAGTAACACATAAAACTCGGTACTCACTGTTTTTGCTAAAGATCGAAGTAGTGATTCCGCTTCGCGACTCTTCACATGACTCAAAAATTGCTTAATTGATTCCACTAGAGATTCTTTGATGGGTTGAAAAGTGATCTTCTGAAACAGATTCGATACAGTAAGCAGGATTGGAAGGAGAAGGAAAGGCCGAGCAGAAGAAAAGTCAAAGAAAAAATGGATCCACATTTCTACGATCCGATAATAGACCCGGATGACGACTCTTTTGTACACACAATATGATGAAGAAACTGGAATCGAAGAAGGCTCCTTTAAAGCGTATTGAAGAAGAAGAATCAGAATGCAGGCCATGTGGCAGTACATTTGCTCCATTTCACTCATTAATTCACACAAAACAGGGAATGGTGGATATGTATTTCGCCCTTTGACAGCGTATCCTGGAGGCAATTCTGACTGTAGTATTGATAATTCGTGAGCGCAAATGTCAATCCCCCGCTCCTGCCATTAAGGCAGATTTCGATGGCACATGTAAAGGCTAAAAGAAGCAACACCTCCATCTCTTCCTTTGTACCCCCGCTGCTAATCAAACCATACTTCAAGGAATAGCCAAAAAGGAGGGATCTCATCTCCTTCAATGCATCCTGATGGGATACCATGTCGCAATGAAGACAGATGGAATAATGGAGCAATGAACTCAATGCGTTCGTCTTCATGTGTTGATATCCCAACAGAAAATGGCCGCGACTATTCGTTGGACACAGACAGCAGCTTATGAGTCCCGACCTCACGCCGTTTCTATTCTGCTCTACATAAAACACGACTCTAAAATAGACCTTTGTTCCGAGACAACTCTAGGTAATAACAACTAAGCACCAAGTATATATCGGATAAGATTGCGCACTGCTGTCTCTCGACTTCATTATAACGAGGCAGTGAGGGATTCTGAAGGAAATTAATATCCACATCGTAAGCTTTTATAGCATCCTTTATCAACCCCAAGAGCAGCAGAATGGAATCTTCCAACACTTGGTTAATGTCAGATAACAGACAATCATCTCTGCCCAGAGAGACTAGCAGTTTGTCCAGTCCGCGCAACTAAAGTTCAGTTCTCGATTGATCCCCAACTCCCAGTAACTGAGAATGCAAAAAGACATTGTTCATATTGAGCTCCAATAAATCAGGAATGCTAGATAAAACAATACGGTGATAGGACCTAATGATTCGACTCTGCAGTTTAGAAAAGCGAGCGATATCTGTTCTAGTGATACTTTCACTCAACATGCTATTTGAAATATCGTCACATTTGTAGATATAGTTAAATAACTGCAATTCGAGGACTGTTAAAGGCTATGTCACGAACAGTAGAAAAAGCATACCTGATTCTCCGGCTCGACATCATATGCATTTGGGACAACATAATCACGTACCTGTTCTTTCAACGGGACATCAGGAATGATGGCAGCAAACAACGAGTCCATAGGTTCCGGCTTGCCATCATGCTTAAAAAGATCTGTATTCATGAGAATGATTGAAACAAAAGCAAATACTATCAAATAGAGATTACGCAATAAATAGGTCTAGTTCTTTTCGCTTTTCACTGTCTATTTCTTATTCCAAAAAAGGAAAAATACAGATGCTGCTTTTGATTCTTCAATAAATTCCTCAAGATTATCAACTTGGGCCCAAACTACAGATTAAACTAGAAAAGCGAAAAAACTTGGTTTCTGAGAAATGAGCGATGGCCTCATGCGGTTCGAATAGCTCACCTTGATCACTCTTCCAAAGAGCTCGGCATCTATATCAAAGGAATCTTGGACACCCACTATTCATATTATCACGAGCTTCTGCAGCATCTTCCGCATCTTCAAACTCCACAAATCCAAACCCACGTTTCAGACCCGTTCCTGCGTCGAGAGGGATGGTCACTTCCTTCACCTCACCAAAAGGAACGAAAACATTCAGTAGCACATTCTCATCGACTTGATCGTCGAGTCCCGCTATAATAAGTAAATTCACAACACGTTCTACATACCCACATAGAGAGTTTTCCGATTTGACATCTCTTCAAGAAAAGTAAGAGCAACTTTGTATTTCTAACAAACACAACCCAACTAATTTGCATGGAGACGATAGTCCGAGTTGACTCGTTTCTTCATTGTCCTATAAAGCAGGCTATCAAAAAACCCCATAATCTACAGCTCAGTACAGTGGGTTGCAGATACAGTAAAAATGCCTCCCGACCCTATCACGACAACCAAAACCCCTTTTAGCCACTTCCTCCTCTCTTCCACCATCATCAGTCCGCTCGTTTCAAACACAAATCGCACAAAGGGAGCGTGGTTCCCGTCCAAACGTGTAAACGAGCTGCTGCTCACCCTGCACACAGGTCTAGTCAGAACACGCTCCAACGCTTACTCATAGTCTCGCGAAGCAGAGTCTCCGACCGGCACCAGCACGACGTCGTAGTCGAAGCACGAGTGATTCCTGCGCTCCGGCAGAGGGAGCGGCTTCGACGCGTGTCCGTTGAACTGCAGAGCGACGGAGAGAGGCTTCAGATCGAAGAGATCCACGGCGTCGTCGGCCTCGAAATCGTCGCTCGAGAGAAAACTGTAGCCCCCCAGCGAGTCGACCACCACTTCGAACCTCATCTACATCGCACACACACGACGAGCCAACTCCTGGCGACTGGAACCGCAGCTCTCTCGCGCAGACCGACTGTCTGTGCTGCTCGGCGTAGTCTCGCACCGAGTAGTCCTTGCACTGCAGCTAAGAGACGCCAAGCTCGCTCACCTGATCCAGCTGGAGCAACTTCGACACTCTGTAGCCGAGACGGCTGTACGTAGCCAGTGTGTTCACGCAGGTGTCGCAAGTCCTCACTGCGCCCGACGACCCGTCTGCTGGATCTGGAAAGAAGCACGTACTCTCCTTGCGGTTAAGACGGTCGTTGATCTCATTCTATGTGGCACACCATCACCAGAGAAACAATGTCCTCAGCAGACAGCGGCTTCAGTGACGATGAATCGATGTGGAGATCTTCCCCATTGAGATCTCTCCCGGACACTCTCAGAAAGTCACAAATCAGACTACCACTCGCTTAGTTCAACAAAGCATCTACTCGGAAAAGGTGATTTCCAATTTGATGGATGCACTGGTCTTCAACGAAGAATCAATCTCGAATGACACCGGTGTTTTCTAAAAATAAGAGTAAGGTGGCAAACGCAAAACAGAACGCATCATGATTACTGTGCATCCTAGGATCGTGGAGAGGATGCAAGCCAGAATTGATACTAGGAATAGAAACAGAAAGCAACACAAGGTACAAAAACCACCCAGCGGAGTCCGCTTCAGAAAATAGGAATCAATCTGTGGCCTGATATCGAATGAGCGGAGGACTCTCTGCATCATGAACAAAACTAGTAACAGCCGCAACTGGGTGCTACCCACTGTGTTCGATCTGATTCGAGCAGAATGATGCATCCCGTTGAGAATGCCATCATCCACAGAATTCGCTTTTCCTACTGTGAAAATGCCTGGTACGTGCTCTTCTACGTTTGTGTTACTTGTAGGACTTGTTGGCGATACTGCAGACACAGTCTACACTATATCAAAAGATGTGGAAGTGGTTCCTTCCTTTGATGCTATGGGATTGAATCCTGATCTTCTTCGTGGTATATATGCGTATGGTAGGTTTTTGTGGGTGAAGTTTCCCAACTCACGGTTCGAATAGGTTTTGAGAGACCTTCCGCTATTCAGCAGCGTGCAATCCTCCCGATCATAAAGGGAAGAGACGTGATCGCTCAGTCGCAGTCTGGAACAGGAAAGACGGGAGTGTTCTGCATCGGGGTTCTCCAGAACATCGACCCGTCGCTGATGGAGACGCAGGCGCTAATCCTCTCTCCCACGCGCGAGTTGGCGGAGCAATCGCAGAAAGTGCTGCTTTCCATCGGAGACTACATGAAAGTGCAGTGTCACGCGTGCGTCGGAGGGAAGAGTCTGAGCGACGACATTCGCCGTCTGGACTACGGCGTGCAGGTGGTGTCCGGGACTCCCGGTCGCGTGTACGACATGATCAACCGTCGCCACCTGCGCACTCGGAACATCAAGATCCTGGTGATCGACGAGGGCGACGAGATGCTGAACCAGGGCTTCAAGGAGCAGCTGTACGACATCTACCGCTACCTGCCGCCCGCGACGCAGGTGGTGCTGGTGTCGGCGACGATGCCGAAGGAGGTGCTGGACATGACGAGCAAGTTCATGAACGAGCCGGTGAAGATCCTGGTGAAGCGCGACGAGCTGACGCTGGAGGGCATCAAGCAGTTCTTCGTGGCGGTGGAGAGGGAGGAGTGGAAGTTCGACACGCTGTGCGACCTGTACAACAACCTCACCATCACGCAGGCGGTGATCTTCTGCAACACGCGCAAGAAGGTGGAGTGGCTGGCCAACAAGCTGCGCGAGGCCAACTTCACGGTGAGCGCCATGCACGGCGACATGCCGCAGAAGGAGCGCGACAGCATCATGGAGGAGTTCAGGGCGGGCAACAGTCGCGTGCTCATCGCCACCGACGTCTGGGGACGCGGACTCGACGTGCAGCAGGTCTCGCTCGTCATCAACTACGATCTCCCCAACAGTCGAGAGCTCTACATACACCGCATCGGACGCTCAGGTCGATTTGGAAGAAAGGGCGTGGGAATCAACTTTGTCACCAACGAGGACATCAGCGTTCTTCGCGATATCGAGCAGTACTACAGCACACAGATTGATGAAATGCCTATGAATATTAACGATCTCATTT
>JZRM01000381.1:0-41191 GCA_000963415.1 Blastocystis sp. subtype 6 | reverse complement strand
CAAACAAACGCCTCCTTCGATCTATACTTTTCTTTCTCCGTATAGAACATTTTTGGTTGTAAAAGGTGGAAAATAAACTCGTATCTGAAGGATGATGAAAACCCAAAATCAACTCTTTCTATTCGTATAATGGAAGATTAGCCTGATTCTCTCTTGATAATGAAACTGCGCAGAGAAGGATGGATCACACTCATTCAATAAGCATTTTGAGTAGAATCATCATCAGTAGAATTGACATTCTCACTATGTTTCTTTATTTGTAATCTGTTATTGTCCAGCCAGTTGGGACTACAGGTAGCTCGTACTCCTTTCTAATTTCGTTTGCATTCGAAAGGAACTAGAACACTGACTTTACAGATGCAGAGGTGTAGTAACAAACAACAAAAAGCAAACCTCCTTCCACCTGGCTCTCAATAGTACATTCGTTTGTTCCCAAGCGAATACGGAAGAGACCCTTCTCTCCCCACTCGCTGTTCCAGCTATTCACTACCTTCCAGAAGGGCTCTCCGTTTTCCTCTCCCCATCCAATGATCTTCACAGTATGCAGACTCATGAACTTTCCCTCCACATGATGGTAGATTCCACTCTTGTACGTCATGAAGTCCTCGAACACCTGGAACGAGGCATCGACGGGGCCGTTCGTGAGGATCTCCGACTTGATCTGGTCCACGTCGTTCTCCAGTTGATACACATTGCTGAACTTGAACCGATCCTGGCTGTACTCGACGGGATAGCCCGGCTGGCACTCCAACTCACACTTTGGAACCACAGGCGGCTCTGTAGAGCACTGCGGATAACTCCCTTCAATTCCATGGGAACAGGGGGGAAAGGGATACGACTTGCACCAGTTTGTAGTGTTGAACTGGCCTCCCGTAACAACTCCAGTGCGACGCAAGTACTCCCAAGCCATTCCCGTGTAGCCTCCTTTACATTGGAATCCACAGTCTCTGCAACACTCAATAACATCCTCGGCAGATAGGCTGACCTGCTTCTCTCCCTTCGTCTCAATGCAAATACGATCTGTCGCCACTTCCACAACACCCATCGCCCAGCACGATGCACATTCCGACTGATCACGGATCTCCATAATAGAGGGACATTCAGGCCATTTGGCACTGCTATCGAATTCTTTGGGTAATTCCTCCAACAGAGGAACGGAACGAATAGGAAGGGACTTCCTGTTCTTCAGTGTGCCAAGGAAAACAGAGTAATCTCGTAGAGGTGTGTTTTCATCTGCCACCCAGGAGTGCTGTTTTTGATTTACTCTCTTGGCAATCTCCACGAGTCGCGGAGGATGTCCAATAACGATGCATACACAGAATAAAATGAGGAGAACTTTCATTTGAGAAATCCGTTTCTTGTTCTGCAATAGGAACACAATTAGCCTTGGTTGAAGCGAGTTTGGCTCAGTTGGAAGAGCGTGGGTCTCATAATCCCAAGGTCGTGAGTTCGATCCTCACAACCCGCATTTTTTAACAAACAATGAACACTCCAAGGTCCTGCACCACTGCAGCTGTAAACAGCGTTATGCCCAAGGCAATAAAGTAGACGAATTCCCTCCTTACGTCGAGGCTCTTCTCCGCATCCATTTTCTCTTCTATCACAACATTCTCCTCGCCCTCCGAGCTGCTATACTCGTAAGAGACTACAGATCAGGCCAGGACGATGTTTCCACCCTCTCGATAGGGCAAGACAGCCTCGCTGCATTTCGTCGGTTGGCAGGAGATGCGCAATCCAAACAGTCTCTACGATCGCAGGACATGTCCACAGATACGGTGAAGACATTCTTGGAGAGCGGTTCTCCTCTGGCCGGGGAGAAATAGCGCTTCATGATGGCGTCGTAGAAGGCCACCAGACTCGGGAAGCAGAGCAGACGGTCCTGGATGCCCGCAGGGTACTCCATGATGCGAGCGACGTGTCCGAACAGAACGGCGTCGAGCGAGGAAGGTCTACGATCGAGGGTCTTCGCTACCCCCACTTGTCCCCGTACAGGAAGCGCAGCGCTCCCTCGCTCCCTGCAGCGGCACCGCTGTACAGCTTGTCGCTCATCACTCGGTAGAGATTGTCTAACATCGCCAACTGCTACGATGAAACGCCAGACAAAGACTCACATCCTTCTCTTGAGACCCGATTGTCACGCCGACTTTGCTCTGAGTTTGGCGGTATCTCTGCCTGAAAAATATACTACCTCATGAGGGAAAGGCAACATTACTGATTATAGGGAAAAGACAAGACAGAACTATAAACTGGAGCGAGGTATTTCTTCACAGTATTTTTGTTTGTCCACTTTGCGGAAGACTATGAGTCAGAAGTACGTTCTTTAACGACATAGACCGAGTTTGCATATGTTTCAATTAGATAAGAATAAACGACAATTTCTTTTTGGACTTCTTCAGGAAAAACAGCATCTAGATCACATAGCTTTGAATAAGTTGCTGCGATAACTCGTACCTCTTCTTTCACATACTTGAACATTTCCTTTTTGCCCACTATGGTGTTATCGACTGTCAATTGAGGGAGTTCACCTATTCTGAACATCCCACTTATTTCCAACCTGTAGTCTCGACTGAGGGATACTCTGCATTGTTTTCCTCAAAAGGAAGTGATGCGAATCGCAAGTACGCCTACGTCGAAACAGAGATGCAAAAGCAAACTTGGATGTCCCACGCGTACTCAAATTGCAAAAGAGAAACAGAATGACTCATCCTAGTGAAAAAGGAACGATTATTTAACAAACACTTCAACTAACGTGACTCTTACTAAAATCGCATTGCGAGAATAAGAGCAGCAACTACTTAGGTTTCAAATTCTTGTTCGGAATTGGCGGAGGTACAGAACGCTTAGGTGCAGGCTTTGGCGGTAGTTGAGGTGCAGGCTTAGGAGGAAGAATAGGAGGACCATATTTCTTTGGAGGCGGAATAGGAGGACTACTTCTCTTAGGAGGATCAGGAGGAGTAGTCTTCGAAGGAAGATCAGGAGGACTTCTCTTAGGAGGATTGGAAGTATTCTTCACCGGAGGAGCAGGAGGAGTAGTCTTCTTCACTGGAGGAGCAGGAGGAGTAGTCTTCTTCACCGGAGTAGGCGCAGGTCTCTTTGGAGCAGGCGCATTCTGAGTGGACTTCTTGGACGGAGGCGCACCACTCGACACATTCGCAGAGGACAAGTTCTTACGCTTGCGCTTCATCGATACTCTGACCACGAATACAAGCACGATAAAGAGGATGACAAGCACAACGATGAAGACTACCATCGATACTGATATGTTCACACCCTGGTCAGCGAAACGAACCACCTGTCCGTTCGCATCTGTCGTACTCACCGTATATCTCCACCCATTCAGCGATCCTGTGTAGGACACGTCCTCGAACCCTTGGAACCCCGCAATGGTCCCTTTAAGGCGGTAGTCTCCGTCGTCTACAACTTCCTCCTTCCCATTGAAGGTTGTCTGGATGTTGGCTACGTTCGATGCGAGCACAGGACGGATGGAAAGCAGGGTAACTCCCTTATTGAACCAAACATAGTGAATATGACCGGCTACCGATCCAGCAGCGATCACTTGTCGATAGGTTAACTTCAACGTAAGGTCTGAAACACCAGAAAATCGTTTCAGATCAAAAACAATATCTCCATTATCTGTTTCAAGATAGAATAACAAGCTACGAGGAAGCTTTCCCGAAAAATCGACAAGAAGATAGTCGCCAAACGTCCAATCCTGGAACATCACAGCTAGTCGCTCGGACTGCTTCAACGATCGAGAGAAAAGCATCGAAGGGAAGCTGAATCGACTGCTGGGAATTGCAGCAGAAGAAACCTCCACCTGGTTGCTGTCTAGGATTTGGACAGCCAGTCGGTTCGACTTCATTTCGCTCACCATCTGAGAAAAACGAGCAGCGAATACCGGCACTCCGCCTCTCCGTTTCATGATATACCCCTCATACAACCCAGGAAGAACTCGCTCAGGAAGCACATGCATGAACGACTGCGTACCCGCTGCAACGGAGATTCGCTCCTCATGCCCAAACAAGTCCAGGATATACACCTCGTCCTGCTCTTCCACGTTGATCGAACGCACGTACACCGCATCACCACTGTGGTAAAGCTTGTAGGCGCTCTCCGGTTCCGACTGCTTCTTCCTGTACAACTGAACTCTCAGCCATGGCTCAGCGCTGCCTGAGGAATCTACCGTCGAGATCTTCACAGTACAGCGACCACGTGTCGTATCCCCATAGAAATGAGTCCACCCCGATCGAGCTCGGGAGGGGAGAGATACGACAGAAGAGGAGGCTGTGCTGATTAGGCTCGACGTATCAAGCGAGAACACGCGAGGATGGCCTCGATGAGCAAACGGCTTCATGTATGCCCAAAAGCGGTTCACACCTATCACAGAACACTCCCACCCAGTGATGTTGCTATTCATCTCACATCCAAACACATTAGGGGAGAAGACGAACGAAGGGAGCGGCGAAGGCTGGTTTGGAGGAATATACTTGACATTCGGAGCATAACTATACTCCAGCTCCACGTAAGGAATATTCTCCAAAGGCTGCACAGGATCGTCCAACAACGCCTCGTCCATCCAGTCAGTAACAGTATGGATCTTCTTAATTCGAATGCCAATCGTACCGAGATCTGCATCTCTGGGAACCCACCAAACGCCCACAGGAATCGAGCTATCTGCCCAGCTGAACAGTCCGTCGACTCCAGCGGAGAGGATAAGACTTCGAGTTTGATCAAAGTTATCCTTCTCCACACGTCCTTGGATCAATCGCACTCCTCGATGTGCTGCGCCTTGCTGACCTCCCTTCTTGTTCCGGTACTCCAGGTAGAAGGAGCCATAGCGAACATCCTCGCTGATCGTCGAGCACATGTCTTCTCGATTGTACGGTATTTCCAGCGTCATCACATTATCTCGATACGAAACCCCATCGATCACCTCGTTATCGTCATAACGAGGTTCTTCCACACCAAGGAAGGGACGTGAATAGGGATGATCCCAGGCAAAAAGCCGAATGGTCCTGCGATCCACGTCCTCGGCAGTCGAATACCAGAAAGGCTCGACCTTGGCCTTGCTCAGACGATAGTAGTAGTGACTCGGACTGATCACCGTGTCCCAGTAATTCCCACTGCCCATCACGTTCCCGCCGTCACCATAGTTGTCGGGCTTGGTGTAGTCCTGCAGGAAGTAGGTCGGGTTGGCTTCGGTGTAGGCAGCGTGGCCCATTCCCATGGTGTGTCCGAACTCGTGAACCAGCACAGAGAGATTGTACTCCCACTTCCACATCTCGTCAGGATCGTTGTTCACGTTGTTGATGGCCCAGTAGTTACCATTGTTCGTAAAGCTTTCGATCTGGCCCAGACTGGCCAGACCCGCAAAGCCTCCAAAATCGTCGTTAAAAAAGAGACGAGTCATTGGGGCCATATTGAGACGCGAGTCCAGCGGCTTACAGCCCTCCATCACCTTGTTCATAAAGACCTGGTACTGGTTGGGCCCATAACACTCCTCCTCAGAGCAAGGACAACAGACATTCGATATAACAGAGTTGTCCATGTCAAAACGGATACGATCCGCAGAGATTAAACGCAAATGACTGTCAAGATACTGGAAATAACGTTCTACTGTCTCCACAGATACACAGCCTTCCTGGTTATTACGGTGTTGAACTCGATACACAGCCACAACTACCTTCTTTCCAAAAAGAGGGCAGTCATTATAACTCGTGCTTTCCGACTTTAGATTTAACCCCTTCATGTGGATGTCTGGGTTTCGAATAAAGGTATAATTCAATAATGTTATATCATACAGTGAACAGTTAAACTTTGCTATAGCATATCCGTGCTGCACTCCAAAATCATCGGGGTTCGTTACAGTCACAATAGTATCCCCACGGTTTGCATGCCAGAGACCACGAGAAGCTTGGTAAAAAAACAACTCTTCCTCAAAAAACTGGCAAAATGCAATAGGTAAAAGAAGGAACACACTAAGAATATTCATTTAAGAAGATTATGGTAGTGGAATGAAGCCAACGGAGAAGGAAACTCCCTTATCTTAGGCCAATCAATTGTAATTATTCTAACAAACACTTTATCTCCGACCTCGACTGTTATGCGCTACTGGTCGGTTCTGAGCTCTGCCTCTACCTCCAGTTTTCCCTCGTGTGCTTCCTCTTATTCCATTCTTCCCACTGGCCCCACCTCGCGGCTCATTCCTCTTCCCGCTATTCCGACCTCCCCTCGGCTGTTGATTCACCTGCCTGAAGAAGGCTCGTCCTCCAGAGGGCGGCTCGTTCATCATTTCTTGCCGGACTGGTGCCACGTAATCCTCCGGTGGAATCAGACCAAGAGAGGGACTCGAAATAGTCATCTAGCTCACAAACTACCCACGATTCCTACAACCACAGAATTCCCTCCTTCTCGACCAAAGCCGAACTCGTAGACCGAGCCTTTCATTGTATACCTCACGTTTTCGAACACCTCTCTCTCTCCATCGTCACCGAGCAGAAAATGGCGAAGTCGGCTCGAAGCAGTGGCAACCAGAGGCGATGTATCCAGCTGAAGCAAAAATTCGAGCTCGTTTGAAAGAGTCATGTCGATGATCTTTGCCTCGTAAGTCGATTCGATCTTTACACTAGCTGTCTGTGTCTGCAATGTGTTTGTCGCTCCACGGGCAGCGACCGAAAGGCCTGCATCCCCCATGGTTTTTGTGCGACGTACTTCTCTTCGTGGTTCTGAACGAATCTTTTCTCGTCTGGGAGTTTCATTTGTGGTTTTTTCGATTTGTTTGCTGGAGCCCCATTTTCCCATATCTTTCACCTCCAGTTTGTTGATATCGCCCAGAGCCTCCTTCCTGCGATTTTGAATCTCCGATAGGTCCAAGTCCTCCACCTTGTTCATCGCTGGAAGGACGCCGGCTGTGCTCGACGCAGAAGTGTTCGCCTCGGAGCGAATCTGAGGCATACGGTGTTTCTTCTTCACAAAGTCTTCAAAAGAGATGAATTGAGGAGGATTCCCGCCATTCTTGCGAACATTTGAACGGAATCTGTTCTTCATGGCGAGGGTCTCTTGTGCTTTCCACAGCTCCACTAGGCTAGAAACAACTCCACCGAGGACTTTAATACTCCCCGCATGTAATAGGCAACGACCATTGTAAAACTCTGGATTTGTAAGCATCACTTTCGTGCCTGGAGGAATGTCAAGTCTGCAAATCACTTCCAACCCCAAACACAACCGCAGCTCAGGAATAGCATCGTACTCGATACAATAAAAGGAAACAACTCCATCTGTCAATTTAAGTCGCAACATCCGCGGAAAAGTACCACTCGTCTGATTGAGCGTTGGAGCAGAAATATTGATAATCGAAGTTATCTAGCAGTTACTAAAAACGCGAGAAACACTACCTGGAGTATAAATTTGCCACTTTGAACTCTTGTTGCAGTATTCACATCAGCTGGAAACAACGGTTCTCCATACTCTCGTATATCTGTATCCAGAAGGAATTTGATCAAATCTTCTTTAGCATCCTGCTGTTTCAACAATGCAACTCCATCCTCCCTAAAAATGGATCATAGAAACAAACAAAACGAGAGACGGAATCCAAACTGAGTCACAGCTGATGGAACAGACATATACGATTTCTCAGAATCAGTGATTTTCAATCTGATTGAGGAAGGGGTTTCGTTTTCGTTTGATTGCTTCGTATGTTGCAAAAGAGGAGGATGACTCGCAGTACTCCATTCCTGATTCGATTACCAGGAATCATCCTCTCCCACACTGTTGCTTTTTCTCTTTTCAGAGAGTTAGTGAATCCCCTTTCAAAGCCCGTCTAGCTCAGTCGGTAGAGCGCCAGGCTCTTAACCTGGTGGTCGGGGGTTCGAGCCCCCCGGTGGGCGATTCCTTTTGCTCCCAATTCTTTTTAACAAACAGGAAGATAACTACTCAGGTTCTCTCCAACGGAACATCATATTCACCAAGTCACAGTTCTTCTCTTTATATCGATCTACCACATGGATAATACCCCATTCATCAACAGAGAACGTGGTCAAGAAAGTGACATCAGTTCTCAGATTGGACCCAAATCCAGTGATCTTGTACTCATCTAGCAAGTAGCAGTCATCTGCAGACTCGATATCTTTGGGATTGGCGGCATGGCCTTGGTAGACGGCGCAGTTGATGGTAGTGACATAATCACGTGCAGGATGAGTAGGGATTTCTCTGCTCTTCAGAGGAATAACACTCTGACGTGGCAGGAGGCACTGCACTCGGTTGTTGCTTAGCAACTGGCCCAAACTATAAACAATTCGATCCTTCAGATGCAGGTCGGTAATCAAGCTCTGGCAAGCACCGCAGGCAACTGCCTCGTCCGGATTGACCTCCTGTCCCAGCTTCGGACCGAACATTTCGGCTAAGCGGCTCCTCACGATCTTCAGTCTGCTGGAGCCTCCGATCAGCACCACTCGATCAATGTCATCGGGGGTCATATGGCACTCCTCGAGACATTTTCGCACAAGGCGCATCGTTTTATCGATATACTCGCTGATGCAGTTATTGAGGTCGTTGAGCTCGACAGGGACAGAATACTCCTGGCTGTCGTCATCGTTGTGAAGAATGAATGAGTCGAGCGACGCGTAGGAAATGGTGTTTGTAGCCAAGTCCTTCTTCACCTCCTCCGCGATCTCGTTAAATCGGACCTTGAATCGCTGCTCCAGTCTCTTCGGGAGATTCGTGAAGATCTCGTTGCCAAAGATACTCTTCGCCTTCTCCTTAATGAACTCAGCGAGTAGAGCATCGAAGTCAGCGCCTCCGAGGAAAAAGTCTCCGTTGTACTTCAATACAGTGTAGTCGTCTCCCTCCACTCTGAGGATCGACACGTCGAATGTGCCGCCTCCCAGATCGTAGATTAGAATCGTCTTGTTGTTGATGTCATTCCTCTTGCAGTAGAACAGAGCAGCTGCAGACGGCTCGTTCATCATCTTCAGCTGCTCTTTCCGTATCCCTGCCTTCTCCGCGGCCAGCAAGGTCGCTGTTCTTTGGTTGTTAGTGAAGTTGGCAGGGAACGTAATTACGACCTTCTTAAGCTTCGTTGCTCCTCTTTCTCTCGCTATCTCTCTGGACTTCTCAACCACATCTTTGATTATCTTGGCTGACACGTCACTTGGCATAATATACTGGCCACCGACCTCAAAAACAGGTTTGTTATCTCGTTCGACAATGTCTACACCACAGTGATGCTTTTTAACACATTCCTGGACAGTTTTATCTGAGTAATACTGGCCAAGAATTCTTTTGGCATTTCTAACAATTCCTGACCGTCCATTCCTTAAATGATTCTTAGCAGTGTATCCAGCTACCACTGTTCCATTATTATATTCTACGCACGACTCGAATAGTCGGCTTCCTTGAGGATATATGATTACTTCAGGTAATTCCATCCCATTTACGTAATAAGCCGCACAGGTATTGGTCGTACCGAGGTCGATGCCTAGCACATATTCGTCATCATTTAATTCCATTTTTTGAAATGTATAATGAGTCATAATATCCGCGGTTATTAAGCATTAGTTATAGAGTTCACTGGATTCTTTGATCATGGGTGTATTCCATTGTTTCAGTTTGTTAATTCTATAATTAGTCGATTCCATGGTTGAATTTCATCTCCTCTTCTGCTAAGATATCTTTTTAGAATTCATTGGAATTGTTATCCACTCATTCGAATTATGCATATTTCACTTTTTAGAACATTGAAATAGATAGAATGAGAATATGTGTGTATTGTACCTCTACTACACTAGTACAAAGTGATCACTTTCTATTCGCTAAAATTTTGTACTCATAAACTAATGAGCACCGGGTTTTCGCAGTAACTTGCTCTTGAATCAATGAAATGGTTTTCTCATCATTCTTTCTCACTTTGCATTGCTAATGAGTAAGAAAGCGGGATATTTTACATTTGATGAGGTTTCTTTTGATGTAAGGTACTTGGCTATTGAGTTTTCCTTGTAGGATGAATCAACTTCGGAAGAATCGCCAACTCAGGAAAAACAACCAGATCCATCCATTCAACAAATACAACAACCGTCTTTCTTTAGGACAAGAGATTTGACTGCACCTTTGTATCCTTCTAATTGTTATGCAGTACCAAAACTCTCCTGTATTACCGATGAACCTGTTACTGAAGTATTTGATGATGTTACAAAACGGTTTCGCATTCCAAAAAACAATAGTAAAGTCATTAAATTCATTGGGATCGACGCTGTTTCATACGAGGATACGGACCCTGTAACGAAGCTACATCCCTTGTCAAAAGATGTTGTCCAGTTTTTGTGCTGTGAATACTAGCTTTGTGACGCCATTTTTTTCAAAACAAAAAGAGAATCTGTTGTCGTGATCGAAGATGAAGAAACACTTCGAAATGATCATCTACTTAGCGCAATCGATGAAATGGTAGCACTGATGCATTTCCTATCCCTTTAGTTTGAAGATGATGAGCAGACGATTCCCACTAGCAGACTTCGTTCCTACTTGCATCAGCAATCGGAATCGCATCTCTCCAGCCTCCATTTCTTCTCCGAAGACACTGACTCCTCCCTCTCTCCAGAGAACGAGTCTGGCGTCACTCCTCCGAAGCCCCCCAAAGTCTTCACGTTCGACATCGTCTCCGACTCGGACGCCTCGAGCTTCACCGATCCGACGGACGCAGAGGTCGTGGAGGAGACACTGGAGTCTGCCATGCACGGTCGAATGTCTCTCGCCGGCTTGGTCGTCGTCGCACCGCCCTCTCACCCTTAGGAAGTCCTGTCTACGCGACGCAGCGAGTCGTTCGAGCCCACTCTCGTAGACACATCGCCTCTCTGCTCATTAGTTGCGCTCCCCACGACTCTCCTCCAGCTCGCCTCGCAACCCACCGACATCCCATCTCCTCACGGGCAGAGTGGGCGCTGCGACGGTGCGAGACGACCAGGTCTCCTTTTTCCACTCGGTGGACTCGCCTCCCCCGGAGCTGAGTCCGCTGTGGCAGAGCGATGAAGCGGAGGGGAAGTCGATATCGAGCGAGTGCTTCGATCTGTCGTCTCCGGTGATGCAGCGTCTGGAGCTGTCCGAGAAGGTGAAGAAGATCCGGTCTTTCTGCTATCACTCGAACGATGTCGTCGTCCTCGCTCAGCCTTACGATTAGTCGTTGTGCAAGTTCCAGACGCAGCTGCAAAGCATCATGAATAGCGAGGAGCACGTGATGACTCTATTCGTAGGGCCCTTCTGCATCTCACACAGAGAATCTCATCCAGCGACGCTACTCGCTGAACAGCGACATCGACAACCTGCAGTACGACGTGCGCAGATCGATCACGGAGCTGGCGGAGCAGGAGGGCGACTACTCGATCGATGTATCCTCGTCAGACAGTCCTAGCCGTAGATATGCGGATATGTGGAGACAGAGCTGCGACTGCAAGAGACCATCCGTCTGCAGACAGACCACTTCTCGGTAGGCATAACGAGACCTTGTTAAGAACAGCAAGAACTGACTGCGTATGGATGGACCATTGCCAAACTGGAGGCGGATGAGATCGTGCTGGTTCTTCCGTGCGACAATGGCTGCTCGCTCACCTTCCGAATTTGGACAAAGAACTTCATCTCTGTGTACTCCAGTCTAATCATCAACGGGAATAACTCGTGGGAGTTTATGGAGATTGTGGAACGCTCTGGGCTGAAAGACGCCATCCGCAGAGATTTTATGTTTCATGAATTGTATGACTATTTTCATCAAGTACGCTTTCTGCTCTGTTAACGACTAGGTTTGGTATTTGTGTTACCGTGTAGCTGTTGAATATAAAAGAATCGCAGATAGAGAATAAATCTGTTGCTTTAG
Organism: Blastocystis sp. subtype 6; assembly: GCA_000963415.1. Classification (NCBI taxonomy): domain Eukaryota; class Bigyra; order Opalinata; family Blastocystidae; genus Blastocystis; species Blastocystis sp. subtype 6. The sequence continues at coordinate 29,334 of JZRM01000381.1, read as the reverse complement.
GATATTTTTAAATTGTTTGTTGTAACACTTTCCCGCGATTATGATTACTTTTCGTTCCTGCGATAACTCATTTCTGATATAGTTGACCGGTCCCAAATCAGTATGGAAGACTATAAACACATAGAGTAGATATTATTGCTCCATAAAGTTATGTTTTTTAGGATTACTGAGCTGACGGAAGATACAATCAAATTTACATTGTCAGGAGTTGATACTAGTATTGCTAATGCACTTCGACGTATTATGATCGCTGAAGTACCTCTTTTTCGTTAATTTCACGATGTAGGTGCCGTCTGTTGCTATTCGTACGGTCACTATCAGGAAAAATACATCAGTACTTGCTGATGACTATATTGCACATCGCCTCGGTCTAATTCCCATTCGTCGTATTAATGAAGATCCTTCCACAGAAATTCTTGACTTTTTTGAATGCCCCACTATATCGGACCGTTGCAGTGTAACACTGGAGCTGAATGTTACGTGTACATGTTTGTAGTCTCTTCCATCGAAGGTAACGGAGATAAGCCCATCAATGTCACAAGCAAAGATCTGATTTCTCATAATCCTAATTATGCCCCAGCACATGCCGCTAGTCAGGAAGAGGACCAAGCACAGCAGCACAAGGGCATTCGAATTGTTTCTCTAGCGCCGGGTCAGTCTCTGAGCGTTGAGTGTGACGCCATTCTCGTTGCCTCGTTGCGGTTCGCTCACTCCTAGGGCGTCGGAAAGGAGCATGCGAAGTGGAGTCCAGTTGGCACCGTGTCGATGAAGTATGTGCCCATTGTACACTTGAACAGAGGTACGATCGCTCCCCTGAATGAACCCTAGAACTTCTCGATAGCAAAGATTACGACTTCAAACAAAAACTGGTGGACTGCTGTCCTCGCAAAGTCTTTGCCATCGATCCCGATACAAATCGCGTAGTTCTGAACAACACTTCAGACTGCATGTTCTGCGGAGACTGTGAATCGTTCAACACAAGCTATGCCGACAAGGTGGTCACGATATCGCAAAAGCCCAATGTATTCAACTTCACGGTTGAAGGAACAGGCGCAGTTCGTCCACTAGAAATCCTTAAGCAGGCGATTCATGTATTGGAGGTAGTTTCTTTTTTCTCCCTGAATGGTAGACAAAATTAAAGGTTATTCGTGATGGGATGCAAGCTATTATGTTTTCTACTGTATAGACTTCTTTGTTCATCAAACATGACAATCATTTCTAGTATTTATCATCTCAAACCACTGAGTCAACGCATCTGACAGGACTTCGGGCAAACTCTGTACAGACTGCACCACTAAATAGTAGGGGAAAGGATAATTCTCCAAATAACTCGCGAATAGCCGGCCTTTCTTCCCTGTGTAGATCTTAGTTTTCAGGATCGAGTCCTCAGGATTAGCTACAAATATACAAAAATATCAGTACTTACGTGTGTCATCAATAATCAGCAGAACCACCAGAATATTGTTCTCCTCTGCATCGCGCAGTAACCGAGCAATTCGATCTCTCCCTTCTTGGATACGCCCATCACTCACCAAAAAGGCGATCTGAACAGCACGCTTTGCAGCACCACTTAACCGTAACCGACTTTGCGCAAGAATAGCTATGAGTGCCTGCAAACATGCTTCGAAACTTGTCTTCTTCTGGGAAAATGAGAAATGCGTGAGTGCTGATGCTCCGGATTGGGATGTGAACGGAGTACCAAGCTGGTGGATGTACTGTACATCTTCGCCAAACGACATCACACCGATCTGCCCCACTTCCAGCTGCGCGAGGGCATTTCCTATTAGAGCAAGCGTCTTGAAACTCACTTCTCCTGCATTGTTCTGCTTCATACTCTCCGAATTATCGATCACCAGCATCACTTGATACTCTCGCTGACTAGGCTTGCTCCGACGGAGCCAAATCTTGTCCTTGCGATAGTTTGATGCGATAAAAGGAATCACCTTTCTCATGTTAATTCGCTTTCCAGTCTTAAAATCGCCCGACAACTTGCTCGCCTTTGTCGGCTCCATTAAGAGCCGAAGCTGCTCGCTTAGTCGATTTGACAGATCTGCAGTGGAAGCAACACATTCCTTCCAGACTGAAGCTGCATCTGACAGGACCGTAGGATCATCCACAGGACTCACTAACAATTCATTCACATCCATGTTCAGATAGCTATCTTCGTCCACAAATGGAAGCTTCACTTCCTCTTGCTGCTCCTCTTGGAGTTCCAAGTCTTGCTTTGTCTTGATTCCATAAGTTTCTGACTGGTCTACTGTCTTCCCTGCACCCTGCTTGGTAACCTTTTCTAAAAGATCTTTTGCGAACGCAGAGGCTTCGTCATGATGATCTCTCTCCTCAGCCACTTCCTCAGGGAACTCTGGAGCATCCTGACCCATATCTTCTTTCATTTCCTTCTCATATTGGACATTTTCGGGATTGTCTTGCGACTCCTCTCCCTCCTCCTCCATCTCTACACGATTTGCTTCTTCTGAGAGTGGTTTGAAGTCCACATCTTGTATGCTCGGAGCAAGGACATCCTGTCCTGTGTGATCCTGCTTTACTTCTGCTCCCAGTTTCTCCACCTCATCTTTCTGCTGCTGTTCTTCCGTATTTGAGTGTAAGCCATTTTCTTCCTCATCCTCTTGTGGAATCATCTGAAGACGCTGATACTCTTCTTCCCATTTCTTCTGCGTTTTCTCTGGATTCCTGTATGGATTCACTTCTTCATTCTCTTCATTCTCTTTGTTCTCTTCATTTGACTCTGTTCCTTCTTGCATCTTACCGTCTCTTGGCGTCTGTTGTATATTATCCTCCTCTTCCTCCTCTTGATCTTGGTCTTGATCTTGGTCTTTGCTGCTCTTCTTTTCTGATTCTTCTCCAAGGACTTTATCTTGACCTGCATCGTCTGCAACACCTTCTGTAGCAATTGGATTCTCTTTCTTTTCGGGCGGTTCTTCTTTAGAAGTATCCTTCTCATTGGGCTGTTCATCTACCTCCTGATTGTTTTGTTCATCTACCTCTTGTTCATCTACTTCTTGCTCGGATTGATCTTCCTGCTCAGAATCCTCAGCTTCTTCCTCTCCCACTCCTTGCAAATCTACACTCTCTGCATCTTCATTCACTTCTTCCTCCTCCTCCTTTTCCTCTTCAATCTCTCCTTCCTCTTCCTCTGGCTGGATCTCATTCTCATTTTCTTCTTGAATCTCCTCTTCCACACCACTATCTTCGATAGACATATCATCAGGGAACTCTTCCTCCTCTTCCTCAGGGTATTTGAAGTGGTTATCTTCATATTCCTGCTCATTCAAGTCATTAATCTCCTCCGTTTCTTCTTCTTTATTTTCTTCGTTCTCCGCCTCCATGTTCTTTTCTTCTCCCTCTTGATTCTGTTCTTTCTCTTCTGCCTCTTGCTCTTGAGTTGTCATTTCATCCGTATTTCTCTCATTCTGTTGCTTGGAGTCCTCCTCGATCTTTTCGTTCTCATCAGGAGATTCCTCTTCTTCACTTTCATTCCATAGTTTCTCGTCTAACACTTCCTGATCATCCTCATCCAAGTCACCCATTTCGCGATCTCTGTCTTCCTCCTCTTCTTCTTCCTCTTCCTCTTCCTCTTCCTTTTTAATACTCTCCATTTCACCGTTAAAATCATCTTCAACATCCATTCCTGTATCATCGGCCTCCTTTTCTTCTCTTTCCTGATTCTCTTCGGGTTTCTCGCTTTTTAGCCCATCCAACTGATCCTTGCTTTCGAGCTGATCTGTTACATCATTCTCACCTTCGCCTTCTCCCATTCCAGTACCTTCTGCTTCTCCTTCTTGCTCCTGCTCCTTCTGTCTTTCTTCCTCCTTCTGTGGCAAACAGAAACCTTTCTTTAAGATCTCCTTGAAGAGTTTCAATAGTACATATTCCAGCTTTCCCATCGCTTTATTCAATAGCACACCGCGCAGTAGAATATCGAATACATTTATGAGAAGTTGCTGCAACATTGGAAGAATGTCATATAACAAATAGACTCCCATGACAAGAGAGCTAGGAGAACTGTTCACTGTTGCTTGCAGTAACTGCTCAAAATCCTGTTCTACGGATCCAAGACTGAGGGTCATCCATGCTTGCAGAAGAGAGTCATGCATTTCTTGGTAACGAATACTTTCTGCATTGTGATGTCGATCACACTGCTTCTTTAATCCTTGCACTACACACAGTAGTCTTGTTACCAAGTTGCTGCGATACTGAAGAATTAGCTTCATTTCCTCCTCATTCATATTTCCTAATTCTGAATGCTCTATAGAACACTGCTGCACTTCGATTACCGAAATGCCGGCTTGAATCTTCTGTAATGTCATCTCCCAATGATTTGTAGCAGAGTAGAATTGATCCAGTTGCATTGTGTTCTGAATTGACTGCTTCAGTTCTTGGATCTTCTCTCCTAGTACACGATATGCATGAATGTATAATCCAGGATTGGTGATACAGAAAAGCTTGTAGCCTAAAGAGGAATCACGCACAGTCAATCTTTCTAACTCCATCTGTAGAGTCTTCCGTGTCTCCGAACAAAGTTCCACAAAGTGGTCAGAGAGTTTTCCATCACTGCCCATTTGCTGTGCGAAGAATAGCAGCTCATCTAAAATCTCGATATTGCTGGAATACAATGTCTCCAGTTCGCTTGCCACTTCCACGATACCTGGACAAACGATGATATGCCCTTCGTTCAGTCCTCGGAAATCATCACACAATCGATTTACGTGTTTCCAGTTTCCATAGATACCTACCATCTTCGAACTAAGCGACAAAATTACTTCACGCTCTTGAATCATATTCAGCATAATGTTCTCCGTATAACCCAGACAACGACGCACATCTGCAGCTGTCACCTGATTTGTCACTTCTTGACTCACTTGCAGACGCAGAGAGGTGAGCAACAAATAGTCCTTATAATAATATTGATCTCCTTTTGACCATGTCGATACAAGCGTCGTCAAGTCTTGCTGTAGTGCAGCACTGATCGGAACCAGCTTTTTCACGATTGCAGGAATCGGGCGGATTTCTGGAATACTCAGACGTAGGATGGAATCATACTGCTGCTGATATACAGGCACTGTTGCCTTTAAGTAAGATATTCCATTCTCCTTTAGGTGAGAGAGAAGATGACTGAACTCTTTCTGCTTACGGATCACGAATTTTGTCTCTCGACGCAACTCAATCGCAGTTGTTATGATTGTCACTGCCAACTCATCAAGAGACTCCCCAGGAAGTGACTCTCCCAGTATATATTCCATAGAACATGATGTTAGCAACTGTGAGAAGCGATGGCGAATCCCAGACACTCGAGTTAAGGATACTATCTCTTCTAAGTGCAGTGCATCTTCCAAAGTCGAGAGAGAAGACTGTAGTGAGGTAAATTTCGACCGATCGACGATTTCACCAGTCTCTTTAGCTTGTAACAACCTCACTGTACATTCAGGATTCTTGTCGCTCTTTGGTTTCTCCTCCTGATCGTCAGTAGATAATTCGTTATTCAAAAATCGGTCCAGCACAACAGACACCTTTATATTATTGCTGTCTCGATAGGAATATATCAGCTTAAACAACTGACGATGGATTTTGCCCACCGTTTCGTGCAATGAGAAGTAGCTCTGGTCGTCCCACTTGCCTAGCTTCACCTGATCCTTCAGCTGCTTTTCAATTGGTGACTTGATCTGACTAATCTCCTCCTTCACTGCAGGAATGAACACAGAGTACATCCGCGTTGTGTGATAAAGAATATTCATGTTCGTCTCCAACATGGAGTTCTCCAGCTGTTGTTGTGAGATCTGAAGCCTCATGAATCTTGATAACAGTAGCAACAGTTGCAAACGGGACGAGAACTCCAGTAACTGACTTCCACGCAGATAACTATCCAATATGTCAATTAAGGAGTGCGTATAATCACAACTTTCTGCTGTTAGTACTTGGCCTGCCTTCATGGCCACACAATCTTCAGAGTCCGTTTCCTTTGGCTCTATTCCGCAAGACAGACGAATTCGGCTATTGGAAGACATCAACGGCCAGAGGTCCTGAGGACGAATTCCCGCACTGGAACAAACTGCTTGCAACACATTCAACACTTCTGGATTGTCTGTGCGAACAATTGATTCGTTCAATCTGTCCTGTGGAAGCAGCATTGAATAGAACTGGCAGAAATACTCTCGACTCTTTACAGCAGCCTTCTGTTCCTCCTCCTCTAGGAATGATCCCCACGACTCTAGTTCCAGCTTCCTCCATCGAATGATCAAACCGCTCAGCTGACGTGAATAATCTGCCAACGACACCATAGATGCCGCACTCACCTCCCAGTCATGCATGCGACGTGATAGCACTTCGACTCCTGAGAGTAGTACGGTAAGTGGAGTGACTATGGGAAGCTTTAAGATGTTGTCAATGAGACGAATGATATACTGCAGAACAACGTGGGTTGGATACATCTTCAGTAACTCGAACACACGGCGCTTAAGGGGCAATAAGACAGAAACACAGTGCTCTGCTTCAGATATGTTACTGTGGTTATGGAACGAGTATGCACGTGAGGGATGAAGAAGGCTCGACAAGTCACGTCCATGAGTGACATCCTTACCAAGTTTCAGCTCGAGAAGAAGCATCAAGGAAGATGCCTTTTCGTAGTCAGTTAATACCAAATTTCGCACTTCATCTTCATATGCACTGATGATGCAGCTGTTTAGGAACACAATCTGCTCACGTACAGGAGATGTCAACTCGTCGTGCGTCGCTGCTGCATTCACCAGATAGTCGATCACTTCACATACGTATCCAACATCATCCAGAGAAATTCTCCAATCAGCGGAAAACACTCCTTTGACCTCACCATGCACAGCACGGTTTAGATCCACCAACTCTGCAGCGACATCCACAGATTGTGCAGAGGCTTTCGCTTGTGCCTCTTCATCAAAGAGCAGCTGATAATCTGGGAACTGCTGCCGGAAAGCAGCTTCCATAATCTCCTCATTTCCCTTGATATTTTCAATATTGAGATTTCGCACACGGAACTCGATCGCTTTCTCCACATCAGCTTTCTCCTGTGCTTCTTTCTCTCTCTGCTCATTGAATAGATCAGTAAAGTGACTGATAAAATGCACAATTGCACTATCTGCTGTTGTTCGCTTCAATACAGTCATGTTATACAGCAAAAGCTGTGTCAATAATGAACGGAAGATGAGTCCCTTGTGCTTCGAATTCCGAAGAAGATCGTTGTTCATTACGGTAGACAATTCACTATCCAACATGCGATAGTCCGCCGATATCATACAGAATGGGAACTGCGAGAATCGAGACAGGAATGAGTACTGTAGACTTTGATTACCAAGCGAAAGATTCAACTGGGAAGGAACTGCTTTCACCAACGTAGAGAGAAGCCGAATGCCATGCTGTACCTGAACAATTGAACAGAATATGGGCTCAATAATGTCTCGATATCCAGCATAACTGCGACGAAGAGACTGCTTGAAACTGTGGTTGTTACTCTGAAAGACTTGTTCTTCCTTTAACAGTGTTGCTACATCCACCTCATGGATGGTTATATCTCCCTGCACAGTGAACGGGCTCTGCATTAACTGGTCAAAGGTACTGTGCACCAATGATAATACAGAATCCAGAACTGAGGCATGAGATGTCTGGATCCTGCTGGTATGAACGCAAATCTGCAAATGATCCAAAAGACACTGCAGCAGATGGTAAATACGAGAAACAGAGAAAACACTTGCTCCAAAAGAGTACAATGTACTATAAAGCTGATCAAAAGAGTTATTGCAGACTCGCTTAAACTCACCTTGCTGCAAATGCTCGAGTGTTACCTGATTCTTCTTTAGCAGAGTAGTAAACAATGCCTCTTGCTCAGAAGCTACATTGGATCCCGACGAATGGATATCTCCATTCAACTGGAGGGACTGATACTGCAGAAGGAAAGCAAGGTCAGCCAGATTACTTGTCATAGCGCGAATCATGTCTCCCTCGATAAAATCCTTCAACAGTGGATCCACAATGGAACTCGGAAGTAACAGGTTGAACAACAACACACCACAGAACACCCAGCAAACACTCACGATTACTGCTGTAAGGAAAGAGTTGAACGACACCTCCTGAAGCATTGACAGCAGACGAACTGCATTAGGAAGCACAACCAAGCAAAGCGATTCATAACGCATTGTTGAAACATCGAGTGCCCGTTGGAGTTGGGTCTGTAGGAGAGATTCTACTTCCTCAGCAGAACAATCCTGCTGTTCTCCCAAGAGCAGGCGAATGATGCTAGAGAGTATCTTCTGCTCATGGCCTAGCTGGTTATCTTGCGTTAATCCCTGCAGCTCTTCAGAAAGAGATGTCAAAAGCTTCGAAAACACATCAAGCTGCTCAATACGATCGCGACTATTTCTAATGGACGAGCCGCGAATGTTCATCAACGGAGAAACAGTTCCACTTACATTTACACTTGTGTATGGAGTCAGGATGATCCCAGATCCGACTAGTGTCTCTCTGTATGCATCAGTCTGCTGCTGCAACTCTTCATCCTCCTGGAGCATACGATAACCTAGCAAGTAATCGCTCCAATAGTTTTCCAAATAGTACCGAAGGTAACTAAAGCGATAAGCACACAGCTGCTTGTCGGATTCCTCTAGAGCTACGCCACGCTCAGAAATCCAGTTTATCTGGCGCAGTGCAAATAGTTGTTCGGGAGGTATCACCATCATCTTTATTTCCTCATCGTAACTCTTCTGGAACTGCGAGCTGTCGGAAGATCCCATTATTTGAGAAAGAGTACAAACTTGGTGCTTCAGCGATTCATCCAGTAACACCACATCATGAAGCAGTAATTCGTACGTGTCGAACGCAGAGTGCTGAGCGAAAACGAGAGTGCTTGCTGCATCTTCTACTTCAACAGAACCATGGAACGTTGTATCCACAAGATCTACTGTTCCCTGAAGACGCTGTACGCCATTTTGCAGAGCTGTTTCAATCACACTCTTGATTTGCGAGAGCTGAACCACGCCCTCTCCTTCTTCTTGTGTAGAAGACATCCAAAACAGAGTAGCCACTGCATCTACTAGAGAACGGCGTTCTTCAGCTGTCAGCACAATAATTGGCTGATGCAACGATGAATACATTGAAATCGGAGTGAGAGGCTCTTGATAGACAAAATGACTCGACGCTAACTCATTTATAATCTCCATGAAGCATGAAAAGGCCTCCGATCTGAACGCCATCAGTGGACGTCCAACTAGAGTCCATAATTTGTTGTCCATAGAAATATTGCTGTGGATGTGCATATCTGCCAAAAGCTTCTGAACCGTCGTATGGAAAGTAGACTCTGAAGATGAGGACACAAAGTTATGGATGCGAGCAACCAACGAAGAGAAGATTTGTAGAAAGGCAACAAGCCGCATATTAAATGTCTGAGAAACATCTTCGTAGCGAGTGGAATGCAGTAACTCCATATAGGCAAGCAGATACTGGACGAAGCAAATAATGTCTTCTGTAGCAATCTTTGATGGAACCATCTCCATAGCAATTTGGACTAAGGGAGAAAACACGGAACCACTTGCCACAACCACAGGATTTGGGATCTGCGATACGTCCACAAACTCCTTGCTGACAAGCAGAGAGATCTCTAAAACCGACTTCTGTCCCAGTGCTTGACGACTTAATGCTTGGGTACGACAGTCCTCTACAGCTTTGGCGGTTGCGTGCGAAAGCGTCGTTAATAAGGGAACAATGTGAATAAACCGATTTAACTGATCGAGAGAATTATCAAGAGATGCCAAAACTTCCGTGCACTGATCGGAACGAGTCATAAGGCCCTGGTTCATCACAATTTTGTGCAGATGAGTCAGAACAGGATCTTGAAGAGAAATGAACAGAGGCAATTGATCCAATAGCTCAGGAACTGAACAGAGGAGAGAATCGTCAAAGTTATTACTAAATAACGGAATATGAGATGAGCGAAGAGCAGATGATTTCTGCATAAACAATAGTACATTGCTTTGGGCTGTCTTCAGCTGCTGATAAGGAGAACTTGACCGAACCATATTCAATGATTCTCTCAAGAGGGCCATAAGCTCGTTTGCAACTGCAGCTGTTTTCTGATCTTCCACAGCTGAGGATAGCACCACTTCAATCTGCTTCAAGTTCGGCTTACTCCGCATAAAGACTAAATAGACAAAGATCACATTGACGACAAAAGTATCGCCTTTGGTGATGTGCTCTAAGAAAAAGTGTAACGGCTGCAACAACTGCTTCTGCTCGTCTCCGAAATTATCATCGATCAAGTGTATCCATTCTTGCAGTACATTAGGTAGGAGCTGAGAACGAGCAGCTAAAAGAATCAGTACATAGAGCAAGAACGCTTCTCTTACTATCTGAATATCGCTTGCTTCGTTGCACAGAGAAGAGAGAGAAGTCTTCCAAGTATCCAAGAATATCTTGCTCTCGATGTGGTTCTGGGTACAGAATAATTGCACACGACTGTAGCCTTGCACACGACGCAAGAACAATTCGGACTGTAAGTATCCATCTACTAGATTCAGAGGGAAGGTATTGGAAGCAGCGACATATAAACTAGTAGTATAGTTTTCCCCACGTTCTAACTGTTCCACAGTCAGTGCTGCGAACCGTGAGAGATAACGAGAATTCAACTTCAGCAAGTTCACAGAAACGACTTGCGCCACATCAAGATAGACCTGTAAAATCAGCAGTACCAGCAAAAGATCATTCACACGCTGAACATTTATTAAGTCAAAAGCGTCCCAAAGCGACGGCATCTCTCGTATGACAAAAGTAGAAACAGGTGTAAAGTAAAGTTCCACACAACGATTTCGCATTGCTCGAGAAATCTCACCAAAAGCAGGATTCATCACGAAAAAGATGCGAAAGTTGTTATGAGGATAAATAATACGCTCCTTTCCATCCACCAATCCACATTCATTAATTAGCAAGAATCCGTTATTCTCAAGTAAACTATTCAAACGATCTAACACCGAAGCATTACAGAAGTTCACGTTGTCGAAGACTACCCAGTATCCACGCACTATTGCCTCGATCAGGGAACCATCGATCCACTCGAACGACACCTGCTTCGAAGCACGTTCGATTGCGCGAATAGAATTCAAAATATCCTCAGCAGGTAACAGGAGCAGCTTTGTTTCCCGGATATATTCTTCCTCACAGCAAGAAAGTACAGAGTTCAACGACTCTTCGCAGTGCTGCACAACAGATAAAATATCCACCCCATTATCGGAACCGCCATTTACAAGTGCGATCACTCTCTTCTGTAAGTAACTTATGAGTGAATAAAGTTGGGAAACGCACGATGGAGGGAGCATCGCTCCTGGGCGTGGAGTAACCTCTCTAGAACGCTTTCGACCATCTTCAGCAGCCATTATCTCACTCTGATCGATCGACTGACGCGTGTCTCCAATGCTGTTCACCCGCAGACGCTTGTTAGAATAGTCGTTCGCGGGACCAGACGCATCGCAATTCGAAATGAGGGCACGCCAGATAAAACCGCGAAGAACTTGCACCAATTCAGTCAAAAGGCGGGAGTAGTGCCTAGAGACCTCTACTTGCTCGAAGCATCCTAGAATCTCTGTTGCATCAGTCGTGGTATTCATATTATATTCATATAGCCGGACATTCAGCAAGGATGACAGTGCCTGCAGAGCGTAACTTTTCCCTGATCCACTTTCTCCCACTAGCAAGCACGGGAGCTTATTCTGTACAGCAAACACCAATGACTCCAAATAGCGCAGGGAATCCCGAATGAGCGGCTGTTCAAACGATGTCTGGGAAGAATTAATACGACGGATTAGAGCGTTTCCTATCTTCACTGAGTGGTCTGTCAGATGGACGGAAGGAAACCTCGCAGGAGAAAAGGACATCCCGAATACTTCATTGAACAGCTCCAAGACAACCTGTCGCTGCTGAGAATCACGCATTCTCTGAATAAACAGCATCTCGAGAAAGACTTCGGGCCTGAGCTCTAAGATGCTCTGATTTGCTAGCATCAGATCACACCAGCGGAATACATCACGCAAGTTGAACTCAAACGAGTTCACATTCTTTGCACGACCCAAATTCTGCACTTCGTCAAGACGAATGATAAATGTGACCATCTTCTCCAGCATATTCCAGAGAGCTTCACGGTTCAAAAATGGATTATCACTTCCATAGTATGCTTCAATTTTCTTCGTCATCAACTGCTTGCTGATAAGCATCATGTCTTCCCGTTTCAATGTGTCAACATACACACGCGCAAAACGATTAATAAATGACCGAGGGAGCCCTTTACGTCCGCCTCCCTCCTCGAGTGGATTCTAGACATCACATCGTCGCAGAAAAGATACCTGACAAGCAAAGATCTGGAATGTTGGCGGACACTGGAACTCCTTATCGATCTCGGGAATATATACAGTTGCACGATGATCCAGACAGGAATTGAGGCCTTCCAACACCTGCTGTGAAGCAAGATTCAACTCATCTAACAGAATCCATGCACCACTCTTGATCCCGCTTAGAAGCACGCCATCGGACCACCTAAACTGCACGACATTTCCTGCATCATCCAAAGACTGTTCTTCCATCGGTACAGGAAGATCAGAACCCAATAGATCTGCCATATCTGTCTGCTCGGAGAGATTAATTCGCACGATCTTCTGGCCGATCACTTGAGCGATGGCCATGATCAGTGACGTTTTACCTACACCAGGAGATCCTTCCAAGAGAATGGGCTTGTGTAGCTGCAAAGCACGCATCACACGTCGAAGATTTGAAGTAGTTGTTGGAGCAGCAAAGTGATAATCAGATAGACTTGCACTTTCCGAACCACTGAAGGGAATTGTATAGGGAGGAACACCGAAGTGGTTACCATCCATAAGGATTTGACTCTTGGACTGATAAAACTCTTTCACTTGAGCATGAACATCCATAGGAATCAGCTCCATTAGTTTTGAATAGCAGCGTTGTTTGTAGTCATTACTCATCGTCGAACTCATGTTTGTACCGATTCCAAGACCATCCAGTAAGATCATGTTGATGGCTTCTACAAATGCAATATAGGATGGCATCCCCAAATGACACACAGCAAGCTTCATGAAGTCAATTATAGATAAAATGTCTCGACATGTAGCCTCTGTCCGATTCTGCATGCTTGTGATATTCTCGTTCAACGTCTGGTTGTAGAAATCAACAAAGCTGAGAATTGTATCTATGAATGGGAGAAGCGACTCAACCATGTTCTGGTGAGTCGAGTCAGAGACTTCAGGGAAACGAATATTACCTCGTTCTTTCATCATGATGCGATCCTTCATTATCTGACGAAGATCCTCAAGTCCATTCAATGGACTTACCCAGATTTCTGTAAAACGATTGCGAAGAGCAGCACTCAGTTCCTTCTTGCCAAAATCCCCTCCTGGATTCATTGTTGCCAAAATTCGGAACTTTTCGTGAGCAGTGATGACTTCAATACAATCACCACCTTTCTCTGGAACAGTGATTTGCCTTTCGCTCTCCAGAATCGAATTCATACGTTCCAATACGGCATCCTCTGCAAGAGAAATCTCATCCAGTAGGAAAATATCACCATGCTTCATGGTAGAGAGCAAAGGACCATCCTGCCAAGTAAATATAGTTTGGTAACGCCCAAACGCCTCGCGGATCGTTCTTACCAATTGCAGTTCTTCATCTCTCATTGATTCTTCTCTTGTCTGCAGTTGCGGGTTCAGCCAGCTCATGATAAAACTGGGAGACTCGCGGATTATCCAGGCTCCCCACTGCTCCGCATTATCTGCTGATACGCCTTCAGGCAATGACAGTCCAGATCCATATTGCTGCACATAGCGAGATACGTTTTGCTTGAATACTACCGCATCCGCTTCATGAGAGCGAGAAGGACGCTGGCCTCCCAAGATATCACTGGTTTCTGTATGTGCATGACTAGATGACATAATATATCAAATCAATACCAATTGAGAATCACTAAACGCTGGTGCAAAGCCTGTGCGACTAACTGTACAGCAGTGGTCTTTCCACATCCAGTACCTCCTACAAGAAGCACGGGCTCGTCGTAGTAAAGACAAAGACCGATTAGTTTGAACATCTTCTGCAGTGTGCCAGTGATTGCAATCGATTTCAGACCGCTGGGAATGGCGATGTCGCTCTTCAGATAATCACTTTTGATCTGCTCCTGCAAAGCCTGCAACGTCCGCAGATTCCATAGCTGCAAGGGCTTCTCTTCTGTGGACGAACGTTTGAAGATAGTTGTAGATGGATCCATCATGCGGTCAATAATCTCGTCATGAAGGTAAAACTCCGCTAAATCAAGTTTTACTTTGCACACTTCTTCTATAACTTTCTTTACACGCTCTCGTTCGTCATCACGACGTAATCGCTCCGCCAACAGCATGTATCCGTGGTATGCTAATTCCTACACTTCAGCACTCCCCCCAAGACATACCTCGCTGGACGCAGGACGACGATTTCCCCAGCGCAGCAGATCACGAGGGGTGATATATCCATCTTTTCCTGCAAAAACGTTGCTATTCTGGCGTTCAATTTGAAGTCGCTGCATCACAGTAATCATTTCCTTCGCAAAACGAGTGCACACTCCCGATCTCTTCTCAATGATAATCTGTAACTCTTCAGGAGGTAAATCTTCCACATGCATTTCCAAAAAGCGGTTTCTAAATGCACGAGACAGCACTTTTCGACCTCCATACTTGCCTGGTGGGTTCTGAGTCGCAAACAACATGAAGTTTGGATGCGGCCTCACGATCGTATTTGTCTCCGGAATGTAAAGCTCGCGGTTGTCGTCCAGAAGACGGTTCAGCGCTTCCAACACCTCTGACGGAGCAAGATTCAGCTCATCTAAAATCACCCAGTATCCGTTCCGAAGAGCCTCAACCAGAAGTCCTTCATGGAACACCAATTGTCCATTAGGAGCCGAGATATAAATACCTGTGTAGTCCTGTAGGTCTGTGTACTCGTGGTTATTAATACGTACGCACTTATGGCCAGTGAGAGCAGCCAAATACATAATCATTGAGGTTTTCCCTGATGAGGTTGGACCTTGGAGAAGAACAGGACACTTTTCCATTAACACTGCACGACACAGATCATCGAGACGGCGCTTTACCGAGTCTGTGAGAATAAACCGAGGAGGAGAGTTGGCTGAAGGCTGGCTCAGATCCACACATGGTAAATCTCCTTTTCGAATCCAATACTTGTTGACAAGCACAAAGTCCTCTTTATGGCTATTTGTTCCTCCTGGATTGCGGGAAGGATACACCGAAGCCACACTTTCACCAAAAAAGACCACGCTTTGAATCAACTGTTTCATGATCGCTTGCGAGGGCAGATCCAGCATTGTCAAAAATGACATGCAAAGTCCTTCATAGAGAGCAGTACGGAATGAGAGCTTCATGTCTCCTGCTCCATTTACAAAATCCAATGCTCGGCATAGAGTACGCAACGAATAACGAGGTGATTTATTTCCTCCGTCAACCAACGACGTTTCTGCTTTGAGACGGGCTTGAAGATAAAACTCTACAATTCTCCCCGTCATTGAGGTGTCATTCATTGCATAACGTTCCAAGGAAGAATGCACGATTAATTCCAAATCACTTCGATCTGTCAATTCATCCACAAAAAACTCACTGAAGCGGTTTCGAACAGATGGAGCCAAAGACTTCTTACCCACATCAGTTGCAGGATTCATTGCTGCGAAGATACGGAAGTTCGGGTGACGCTTGATTGGAGTGACATCTCCGCGTTCACTCAGAATCAAACTGCTATTCACACTCTCCAGCAATCCACTTAGTCGTTGAAGCACTTCTCCAGGAGCCAGATTCAGTTCATCAAGAAGAACCCACTTTCCTTTTTCGATTGCATCCACCAGTGCCCCAGGAACGAAGGAAAAAGCAAAGCTATCTTCTACTTGATGTACTTTCTTTTCAAATGCATGGACAGACTTCAAGAACGTGTCCAGTACTCCAAGCCACTTATCGTACTTCGCTACTGGCTACAGATTAGACATACCTACAAAAAATACTATGTTCTTCGAAGCACACTGTTCTTTCGCTTTTAGGATCTTCTGAGAAGCAAAGGACACGAAGCTCGTAAATCGATTGACCAATTTCTGATAATTCTTGTGGTCCATTGCATCTTTCATAGACGGTTTGAACGTTGGATGTTTCTAGATAACACCTCTTTCAAGCACTTACGCTATCCATAAACAACATGTTGAAGAGCTCGCAACAGCGATTGTAGAGGGGAATAGCAAGTTGGCGAAGGTCCACAGGCTTAAATCCGCCTATCAAATCACTGCATTGGGTTTGCTCGTTCATATTTAACACAACTAATTCCTGCCCTACAAGCTCCGCTATATACTGAATCACCGTAGTCTTTCCGCATCCAGTCTCTCCTACTAAGAGCATGGGTTCTTGATTATTGATGCACACACAGATCTGCTGCATCAGACATAGTGCTTGTTTTGTTTTATAGAAAGGACGATTCCTCTTTCCCTCCTTGGCTAGAGGCATGACTACCCTTCCTACTTCCAACATCCCATGATCTAGATCGAATGTTGGGGCAGTGTCTATGTATGTGTCAACAACAGAAACTGTCAAGTCCCATATATAAGCGATAACGTGCGAAAGAGTTGTTCGCCCCCGACCCTGAGGAAGACATCCTGTGAACACATCCAGCGCTTCGTCCAAAATCAGCTTTCTTGTCTTCTCAGAGAGGTGATTCGTGGTGACTGATGTAACAGCAGGTGAGTTAGAGAGACGTCGACACCACTTCAAAATATCTCGACATGTGACTGGTTTACCATTTCGCAGTAATTCTGCTTTCATCACATTCAAATCGCTGGAACTAACAGGTACAGTGAGACTACTCCCCTTCTCAAGAATCGATAGAACAGCACTATTCTGCTCTGTTGAAGCATCTGGCATAGCCAGTACCTGATATGTCGTAACGATTTTCTCTCTCTATTGGTTATTCCTATCACCATCGAATACGATAATCTCAACGAAACTTCCGTACTGATCATCGACAATAGTGCGAATATCATCCACCGTCATATTCACTACATTCACAATGTTCCAGTGATTGCTCAAGAAACTGTTGATTGGACTATTGCTCGCACTACAATCATGACAGCTCGTTCCAAACAATCGAAAGTTTTTATGAACTTTAAGTGTGATTCCGCGACTTGGAATACTCAATTCTCCTTTTTCGATGATCGGTAGGAGTGTAGACACAATATCAAAAGGGATCTTATCGATATCCTCGATGATAATCCAGCGACCCGACGTAATGCATTGAGTCAGTGTTCCCGGCTGGAAGATGAACTCTCCAGGAACGTCTGTGCACACGTAGTTCCCAATTAACGTTTTTGAATCCATTTGGTCATCCAGATAAAGTTGAACATAATCGTCATTGTTCGTTCGATGCGCTAATTCCTGAAATAGCCGTGTTTTCCCGCACCCTGGAGTGCCCTGTAAAAGAATGGGTGCTGCATGCTGCATCTGTAGGCAAATACGCTGGAGGTTTGTTCGTGACACTTCTGTCATCACAAACGGAGTAGGAAGAGCTGCTGCCTCGTTCAACGGATCTCTCGCTTTGCAGGGAAGAATGTATCCGCAGATGTTCACGTAGCGATCGGACGTTGAAGCCGCTGACTCCTCTTCGATGCTATCCATTCGATCCTCTTCAGAACGCTCGAGAAACTGACGACGTTTCTCTGTGATAAAGTTCGCAAACGCCTTCTCCTCTCTTAGGAGCTCCATTAGGGCACTCGATTGGAAGCACGACGCTCGATCCACTCCTAACATCGACTCCATCTGGTTACGCTCATTCTCCGTCTTGTTCAATAATAGACAAACGATTTGAGAAGCGTAGAAACGAACACGAATGTTCTCACATGATAGAGAGCTGAAAAGAGACTCCCAGTTCCAAACAACACGAATCTCATTCAAAACATGAGGAAGAAGATGGTAGAGAACAGTCCATGCTTTTAAGTCCGTTGTTGACAACCAGTGCTCAAACGGATTTTCAATAGATGATAAAAAGACAGAAATAGGCTGCATCAATGAGGGAACAACAGCAAGTAAGAGACTGCAAGACTCCAAAATCGCATATAAACGATCCGAATCTATGTTCCCACATTGGATAACATTTTCAAGATATTCGTTGACAATTTGGACCAGATTTGACTGATACCGACAAATATGATCCAAACACTCACTACACATAAGCAATCAAAAAAGAGGGAAGAGTTACCTCGGAATGAATAATTTGTCGACAGAGTTATCCATTCAATACTGTGAATTTGATCAAACAAACAAAGTGAAACTCCACTTAGATATACAACAATCACAAACACGAAAACGTATTACCCCAACTACTTTCCACCATATATACACTTCATCTGATGGAGAACACTTGGCGAAAAGGGATTCCCTACGAGTAAGCCGCTAGCCACTTCCCAACCATCAAACACGATAGACCGGATCGAGCAATCCGCATTAGCGCTAACAAAAACGTCTAATAACGACTGAGCAAAATGGTCATCCAGTTGGTTGTCTACAGTCAATCTGCCCGATTTGTCCTACAGGATAAATCCAGTGTATTCAGAGTAGAAATGCGCTTCTCGATAAGAACCTTAATGAAGGGAATGACGCTCCTCTCCGTGAGCAGATTGTCTAGTGATAACCATCCATCCACCCCTACGAGACAGGTCGATTTTAACCAAACTAGGGAAGTCATTCTCGCGGAGAAATCGAGTGAACAGCTCCATATGGTGATCGTTGAAGTCACACTCGGGAAAGCTCACATCGTCGATCGTGTCCAAATTGAAGCTCTCTGGGTCATCCAGCATCTGCTGCAGAATGTTTGTTACGGCATACTCTGAAGACTCGGCCTCCACCAGCGAAGGATCCGCAGAGTCCTCAGCATTCATCATATCAACCGGTTCCGAGAGCATCTGCATGTCTGGCAACTGCAGTTCATCCGGAATGTCAGGAATCGGCGGATTTTCCCGATAGTCCTCGATCGTCTTCTCAAGCTGTGCCACCGATTCACGCAGCTCGTTGATGCATCGGTCCTTCTCTCGCAGCTGCTTCTGCAGCTCCTCTTGCTGGGAAGAATCCACACGTCTCGCCTCTGCTTTCGTGCGAGACAGTTCTGCGCTGTTCTGGGCAGAAAGACGCTGAAGTGAGTCTCGTTCTTGTGTGACAGCTTGCAGCTTTGAGCTCAAATCCTTCACCTGGTTTTCAGCAGTCGCTGCACGGCGAGAAAGTTCGTTCACGCGTCTTTCATAAGTTGTCGTTCTTTGAGAGAGCTCGATCACCTTGCGCTCGGCATCATCAGCTCGCTTCTCCAGTTCACGTTGGCTCGCAGTCTTCCGCTGAGTGCCAGAGCCCTCCTCTGCTTCCATTCTGTACCGATCTCGCTCGTTCGTTAGCTGGACGATGGTTTCGGAGAGTTCTTTGACTCGCTTCTGGGACTCGGCGAGCTTCTTCTCCGCATCGTTTGCTCGTTGAGCCACGCTCGATGACACAGAAGCCGATGAGCTCCTGGTTCGCAGTTCTCTGTTTTCTGCTGCAAGCTTTTGAAGAGCAGAGTCCAGGTCCAGCAGACTCAGTCGTAATTCCGATGCCGTTCCAACCAGCTCTATGACCTGGGGACTGCTGTCGCTCGTCAGAGTGGAGATGAGTGAATTTGTCTTGGTCGACAGAGCGTCCAGCTTGCTCTGGGCATCCTTGAAAGAAGACGACAAATCAGACCGTGTCGACTCCCCATCCCGTGACTTCATGCGTTCCAACATCCCACTCACATGCTGCAGCTGCGCTCGCAGCGCAACCACCAGCTTGTTTGTCCCATCGGCAGTGGAGGCTTGGGACGACTGGATCTCGCCGGCAGAGCGGTCCTCCATCGCTTGGCGCAGCTCGCTGTTCTCCTTCATATAGACAGCGATGTCCTGACGGTTCTCTTCGAGCTCCTTTGTGGAGGACTGATACAGCTGCTGATACCGTTCCAACTCCTTTGTCAGACGAGCGTTATCTTCTCGTAGTGTATTCGATTCCAGCAAGGCACTATTGTACTGCTCTTTCGCCACGTCATATCCGTCTACGAGCTCGTTGTACTTTGCTACAGTTTCTCGAAGCTGCTTGCGACAATCTCCCAGCGCATCCTTCAATTTCTTTGAACCACTACCAGGCACATAAGAAGCTTCGTATTCTTCCAACTTTTCGGTCAGCGAGCCATTCTGAGAGCGGAGATTTGCAACATCGTTCACCATTCTGGACAGATCTTCTTTCAGGGCGCTTAACTCCTGCTGAAACCCCTTTCTCTCTTCTGAGTTCTTCGCTTTAACATCTTCCAATTCCTTTTGTAGAGAGGACACCTTCTCCTTGAAAAAGGCATTATCCTTTTGAATAGACTGTACATAAATATCTAAGAAGGAGTTCTTTTTTGGTGCAGCAGACATTTCCTTCTTCCTTCAGTGATGACTGTGATTCCCAGTGTCTGAAAATCGAGGCAGTTTTTGGAATTAAAACAAACAAGCAGTAATTACCTGATTAATTCATTGTATAAATGAATAATCTCGTGTAAACTATAGTTCGATTGAAAACATAATGCAAAGGAGAAAAACTCTACATTAGTAGATAACCTTACAACAACTCTTCAGTTTGGGGCCAAGTTGAGAATAGCAGTACTTTTCGACAAAATGATTCTCCAAAAAAACAGACTTGTCTTCATGACGGGTCCATTCGAAATAGGGATTTCTCTGAAACAGGGCAAAATAAGCGACGATACCGAGCGACCACACATCGCTTGCTAGCGAATGGTCCGCCTCTCCAGCATAGATATCAGGTCGTGTATAGACTAAATGTTACAGCATGTTCGTGTCGACATTCTGTACCACAGACGACGTGATTCGTGCCACTGAACCCGAAGTCTATATCACATGTCGCAAGAAAGGATACCGCATAGCTTGAAAACAATGTCACTCTCACTTCGGAGGAAATTATGGAATTCTTCCACGAAGTTGTGCGAGGGAAGGCATTTCCGAAAAACCAGGATATTTTCTGGTTTGACATCCCGATGAACCACATCCAAGGTCTCGTAAAGGTAAATCAGTGCGCTAAGGATCTGAACTACCAAGCGAAATGTTTGCAGCTCTGATAAGGAACCGTGACGACGGACAAAACTATACAACTATGACATACCTAGAGATTGTTGTGTACACAGCCATCTGATGAATACTCTATTTCCAACACTTTGTATAACATGGACTGTCGCGTTCCAAAAAAGCTCACAATATTAGGATGGTGGCATCTTTCGAGAATAGACCATTCGTTCATGAATGCATTCGATCTGATCAAAATAGGATCAAAGGCGTTAATCACTTTCACTGCGATGATTTTACCATCGGAGATCCTTTTTGCCCTGTAGATAATAGACGTCTTTCCACTGCAAATGATAGAAGGGTGAAACGAATACCATCCCAGAGTTTTATCGATTTCATACGACCGGACTAAGTCGTTCATTATCCTCTTCTCAATAAACGATCGAAAGGTCTCTTTCACTAATGCAAGCACATCTTCACAAAACTGATAAACAACAACAACGCATACCCCTGCAATCACATATCTTGCAATAGTATTTGTCATTGATGTTTCAGAACAAATATAGTAAATAGAAAATAAATGAACAGGCTTTTTCTTTGCTTTTCCCTTCGATGCACTAACTTTCACCTCATCCACGGTAGCGTTCGAAGCAACCTGGACTTCTCCCAGCGTAGGAAATCGTCCTCTCTCCAACTCTTTCTTCAGCGAAGTCTAGCAGTGACGCGACCCCTGCACCCCTACATTCACTCCAATCACTCCGCCATGACTGTCATTCCATATGGACGGAATGGCCTGGCTCGAATCGGATGTCGGCGTCACAGGGAGCATGGGGAAGTTCAGAGAGTCCATGGTGTTCGGCTGGTTCTCCTGTTCGTCCACGATGTACTGAATGCACTGCTGCAAGTACTCCTCTTCGTTCTTCTGGACGCGTTGCTACTCTCAATCACGACATGAAGCACTACTTGGATTCGACGTGCCTCTCGCTTCATCTGCTGTTTCGCCTTCTTTCGAGCCTGCTCGCGTCGTTTGATACTCTCAAACAAGGAGGCCTCGATACGGCCTGGAATAATCGAGCACACGTTCAGCTCCACATAATGCAGGATCGAGTAGGAAGGCATGTGATGCAGCACTGCATTCCTTCCCTGATGATCGCCAGACAGCTCGATGTCCTCGATCTGAAGAACCGACGCAGTGATGAAGGGAGGAACGCAGCTCAGTCCACCGTAGAACGAGCGAAGACACTGGAAAGACAGCGGGAGGAGGTGATAGGAGAGGTTCGACGGGATCGTGTAGTAGTACAAAAGATCTGGGAAGGACTCTTCTGCCTGTTCGCTGAGCTCGCTGTCCAGAGGAATGGGTTGCTGATCAGTCGCGACACCCGCGGTGGTGAGGGAAGAGAGACGCGCTTGCAGTTGATCGCGCACCAGCACCACGATGCCTTTGAGAAGAACCTCGCCAGCACTGTCCATCTCGCTCTCCGACGTGCGCAGCTGCTGCAGCTCCTCCTGGATGCGAGAGACCTCGTAAAAGGGAGTGTTCATGAGCAAATGGCAAAACTGGATGTCTTGGAGAGGGGCATCCGCGTTCGGTATGCTAGTAGAGAGATAGTAGTGCAAGCGAGGGTTGAGCACGGAGAAAGCGTTGATGCAATGAGAGCGACGAACGACCAGCTCCATGGTAGTCTTCACTCCCTCCTTCACTCGAGGACGTGCGGGGAAAAGCGTCACAGGTCGAAGAGAGGCAGCGTCGATGTACTCCGAACACATCGGACACTTCACGTACTCCGAATCTTGCTGACGCAGATAAAACAAAATGCACCCGAAACAGAAAATGTGTCCGCAGTGCGTCGCACGAGGAACAGAATACGGCATCAAGCAGATCGGACAGCAATCATCCTTCTCAACACAGCATTGAAGTGAAGACACGTCTTCCCAATGCACTTGATTATCCGCATCTCCCAAATATTTACTGGGATCACAAGACTGATTTAGGACCAAACGGAAACTACAGAATGAGACATGAAATTAGGCAAACTTCGTTTGTGCAAATTTACGATTCTTCTTCTTGTGAAACTGATTTTTTGAAGAATGGTGATGAACAGGAGAATCAGTCACGATAGGTGAATAGTAGAAACCGACCGCTTTAGATGCATCACTCTGCTCATCACTTCGTTTATTGAACTTCTTTCCTGGCATTAGCCAATTTCGAACAAGAAAAAAGTGTAGTTTCTTTTTCTTTCATTCATGAACTCCTTTCAGGGTTTCCTTTTTTCTGTTACCTCATCGAAGGGGATACCAAATGGCTGCTATTCGGTAACTGTGGGGATGTTCGTATCTGAGTATTACTTTGTAGCTTTCTTATGGAAATGAGACTGTAAAGATTGGACATATGAAAAAGAATACGACTCCACACATTGGGTATTACTTTTCGGTAAGTGAGGCAGAAATTTCGACATCTGTATACAATAAATTAAATGTCCAAGTCTATCGTAGTGATCACAGCTATTCGAAAGAGTGTTCATGACATTGTTGATTAACTAATAGATATTTGTTTGCTTCCGCTTCTGTACCGGTTCCTAGTGTTCTCTATGGCCAAGATTCGGTTACTCAAGAGCTTTCCTTGTCTGTTTTGTTATCTGAGTTTCGGACGATTTCATGTTCAATCACAATCCAATTCCAGATGATTTACAGTGATTCTGTATTTGAAATATCCAATACGGAGTCTCACCATCCTTTGTTACTATATATCGAAGCCAGTCGTGCTTCAATTTCTAGCTCTGATTGGAAATCCTGCTATTTGTGTCATGTCATTTTTCCTAACAATGATTTATTTTCCACCAAGCCTCTCTATGGTGTGAATCCATGTTTGTAGTCTGTTCGCGGAGTCATCTCTAGTATGGAACGAGGGAGTCTTTGTCTCGTCTGATTCCAAGTGGATGGGCAAGAGTGTGGAAGTTGTAGTATATAAAAAGTCACAGTCGGTTTTGAAGTTTGTAGGAAGGGGGTGTTTTACATTGCAGTCCTCCAAGGAAATAAGCTCTTTAACAGTTCCTGTAGGACCTATCGAGGATCGTGATCGGTAGATTTTTGCACAGAGTGAGATCGGACGTGTGTTTTTGAAAGTAAAATATATCTATTGCTGTTCGAGCTGCTCACGGAAGCAGAAGGCAGTAAATGTTATCACAGAAATATTATCTAAACATGTGGATACTCTAAGTGCTATATCTGATGGCTCTCGTTCTGAGAAGGACACTTCAGAGTATGGATTGCTATTGTTTAGTGATGAGTAGAGTGAATTCATCTTACCGTTTTGTCAAAGTTCATGAATCATTCAAATAGTATTGTTTGTTATTCGATGATATCCTATTCTCAAGGAGTTCAATGACTCTGAATGATAAGTGTAACACTCATATATGATTTGTAACTAACATAATGATGTAAGTATTGTTGATGAGTAATCACTATTGCATTCTGAAATAGGTTATCGATGGATGTCAGTAATAGATAATGGGAAATAACAACACTAACAAATAGAGCCGAGATATGATAAGAAAACATATTCAATGAACAGTCTGAACAAACAAAAGACAAAAACGGAATGGATACAATGGCCTCTCCTTCACATACACAATTCCCATCCTAAGTATAAAGGCAAAAGAAAAATAGAACAGAGTCGTGAACAACAGTACTTAAAACTACAATTTTTTTCTTCTTGAAGATGCGAGACACCGATATGATAGCTGTAGCAACATCTCCAGAATACAGAGGATGAGGAAAAGAAAGAGTCTGCTTCAAATAAATGGTTCCAGGTAACTATATTAAAAGAAGCCAGGAACTATACTCTTGTTCCTATCATTGCAGAGAACATACTTCCAACAAATATTCCATGGACAATCGATCTGTTTTCTACATCTGGCTTATGAACTGGATTCACATCACAGGATAGAGTAGAGAAATCATCAATCTACATAAAAGTATCCTCAAACATGTACCAAATTCTGCCCAAATTTTCTAGACCAGGATAGAGTATCTCCTACATGAAGATCGAATGGTTCTCCTTTCACATACTAGACTTATGTCACCTCGAGCACAAATACTTGCTGAATCGTTCCTACTCCATCCATATGAGTAGAATAACAACGAAGGAATCCCATTCTCCCTTTAGAACAAACTGCTTTCAAGGAAACCCTAATCATGCAATATCACCTCAACGATATGATTTCAATCAAACAGAAAATGTAGAGTAATAATATCAAGAATTCTATTCATTCAATGCAGAAGAGTTTCATTTTCGGGACGTATGGCCTTTCCTCACGAAAACAAATTATTGGCATCCATATTCAACTATGGTTAACACCTTCGTGAAATTTGGTGTAATGGCACTTGCAATGGTGCTCTCTCGTTTTGTTGACACTTCAAATCCAGATACCTTGTTCAAAGTAAGAGTTGGCTATATCGCTAGTATCCTCATTAATGTTATTATGTTCTGGTATATCCGAACAATTGTCAGGAGAAAACATGACGATACCAAGATCTATATTGTAAATAGTATGATGGGTCAAGAAATGGTCGAGGAGACAACCTATTTTGAAAAGGAGGAGCAAGTTTGTACACAGTCAATGACTGGGGCTGTGTCAGGAATTATTATGACAATGGGGTTAATGTCAATGAAGCTGGGTCTGCACTACGGTATGGTAATGCAGATTATCCAACTACCTTTCAATATTGTAACAAATCCTCTTTTTCAGAAGCACATTCTCAACAAAGAAGTGGACCATCCGTGGAAGGAGCAGACAGAAGTGTAAGGATTTCATTTCTTTCTTATTGTAGGCCGCTGAGCAAGATGAACAAGGAGGAATCTCTCTCCAGTCTCAAGAAGGAGATCGTCAAGTGTTGGGACGATGGCGAGGTCGCTACCTATGACCAGCTCATCAAGCTCTGCAGTCGGGCGGGCGTGAACACGGTCGCCGAGGTAGTTTCTGTGTGTGCGCATGACTCGTAGCACGGATGGACGGCCCTCATGGTGGTCATGGGCAACCCGCTCGGCGACGTGTCGGCGATCGACAAGCTGCTGAAGCTGGGCGCCTCTCTCGACATGCAGGACGACGAGGGATGGAACTGTCTGCACTGGGCGGCCTACCACAGCAACGTGGGGGCGGTGGAGAAGCTGATCGAAGTCGCTGGGTCCAGGTCGGTCATGCGATTGCTGACGATGAAGAACAAGGCGGGAATGACCCCCATTGATGTCGCAGTGAAAGAGAAACAGGACGGGTTCGTGTCGTGGGTCAGGACCACTGTTGAGTACATGAAGAGGTGAGGGATGATGTGCAGAGATGAGATGTCGTATCTCGAAGATATTGGAGAGGAGGTTGACGAGGCTGTAAAGAAGCAACTGGTGCCATTACTAAAAGATGCCGAATAAGTGAGTGTTTACTATATGTTTGTTGACACAATGACGTCGGATCAGCCGAATGATTCTCATGCTGTATGCGACAACTATATCAGTTTGGACGAATATCGTGTTCATTTTCCAAGAGAGGTTGAAACCTTCTTTTCTGAACGAATTGGAAGTGAGGAGTTCGATCAGATATGCAAGCTGTCATGTCAAGCACCTCCGTATACAATTTGATTGCTTCTGATGATCTAGTTACACTAGTATTCGTATAGACCTCCTCTCCAAATCTAGAGAGGAAGCTGTAGATATTGTTATTATTTGTAAAGAGATAGCTCTGTGATGTGGAAAGACTCTTGGATACATACAATTCTACGCTGGAGCAGGAAGGGAGAGACAGAATAGTTCCATACCTTCATAAGACAATCGATGAGCTCATCTTGATTCCTTCCGCAAAGTCTATCTGCCCAAGTCTCGATTCCCTGCGGTCTCTTCCCATCGTTTATCATGTTCA
Source organism: Blastocystis sp. subtype 6 (assembly GCA_000963415.1). NCBI lineage: Eukaryota > Bigyra > Opalinata > Blastocystidae > Blastocystis > Blastocystis sp. subtype 6. The sequence goes on along the minus strand of JZRM01000381.1, from coordinate 2,274 downwards.
CCTGTTTTATTTGAAGGCTATCATTGATCGGATGTGTGCTGAGAGTGTTCTTCGTGGAAGTGACATTTTTGTAAAGGGTATCCGTTCCATCGAGAAGAATTGTGTTAAAGGACAGCGCGTGTGCATTGTTGTCGACATTTGTAACACGGATCTCCCTCGCGGTTCCGATACTTCGCAATTCACCGGCAGGAACATGTAGTGTGTGTGTCGCTCGTTCATCGTAGTATCATTGGAGAGGGCATCCTGCTCTTGAATCGAAGCGATGTGTTCTCTATGGAGTCTGGTCTCGGAATCCACTCCATCCATCGGATTCCTTGTAGATATTACCGTCGCTGTAAACTGTAGTCGATCTTCCCCCCTTGCAGTCGTTGCCGAACTACCTCTTGATGCAGAATTTCCCTTCTCTCGTCACCTCGCTGGTTCTGGCGCCGAGACCAGGAGCCACGGTTCTTGACTGCTGCGCAGCTCCTGGGAACAAGTGGTCGCACCTCTGCATGCTGATGAAAGACGAGGGAATCGTGATGGGCATGGACCGGAGTCGCAAGAAGGCTATCGATAACCTGCTCTCCATCAAGCAGAAGTTCGGATATCACAGTCTCCAAATACGGTATCTTGATATGACGAAAGTATCGCTCGAAATGACCGTAAAAAGTAGGGTGTAATGAGTGAAGAGGAGGAGAAACGACTGCTGGAAGAAGGAGATGCTTATGAGTTCATTCAGTCTGAATGCAATGCTGTATCTCCTCTTGAGAGCAAATCGTTTCAAAAGAAGCTGGTGCGAATTGCCAAGCAAAAGGAAAAGAAACAACTCAAGCGAGAGGCCAAAGCGATCTCGAGTGGCGAGAAACCATCTGCTTCGACGATAGCAGTGAGCAAAGAACAGATTCTGGAGCGCTATAAGAATAGCAAGAAGCAAAAGCAAGTAGTAGTAACCAGTCTGCTAAGCATCAGAATGATGAGAGAAACAAACAGGAGCAACTTCTCTTGGATCCTGCGATCGCATCTTCCGTTCCCTTACCTCTTCGATATCTCCTTCAAGCAGGAGTTCGTGCAGGAACGGCTCGAATACCAGGATATCCGAGGGAACAGTTTGACTACATCCTGCTTGATCCGCCATGCTCTGCATTGGGACTAAGACCAAGATTGTGCCATGAGGTGACAATGGAAGATTTGTATGGATATCGCAACTATCAGAGGCAGTTTATTGATGTGGTTATTCGACTTTTGCGTGTTGGAGGCACACTTGTGTACAGCACTTGTAGGTGATTTGAGTGTGGCGGCAAATAGGCACCTATGATCCACTTGAGAATGAGGAGAATGTGGCTTTCATCTTGAAGAAGTATCCGATGAAGCTAGTCCCAATTCAGGAGGAATTTCGGTTTGGCAAAATGGGATTAGATAACTGTGGATTGACACCGGAACAGTGCCAGTGGAGAAATCGAGATTACATAATTCATAGAATGGTCCAACGGTATAATATGACAGAGCAATGCAATTCAATTGGGTTCTTTATAAGTAAATTCGAGAAGACTGGAGAATATCGGGATTTTAGTGTTTATTAAAACAAAACATGCTAGTATATTCATATCAACTCTTTTTTGTGTGAACATAACATAAAGCAACCTAGATTTACCAATAGGGAGTAGCCTACGCTTATAATCCTGCTATCGAGTGCAACACATTGCTGCATTATATTCGAGTTATAAAACAATAGGGATACATATGTTTACACAAAAACAGCTAGATCCACGCGAAAAAGGATATAAGGCTTTGCATTATATAAAAGAGAGTTGTTGTAGTCTATTAGTGTAGTATTGACATAGTAAGGAGAATACGTGAATCCATTGTTCCTGAACATTCCAAATGTCGCAACATGGTCGCCATCGTCACCCGTTGATAGACGATCATAAACCACATATTTTATTAAACTATAAGGCTTATCATAAGAATAGCATATATGATATTGTCAGTTGATCGGAATTGCACCTAGTTGTCCTCAAATCGTACTCTATTCTCCAGAGAGAGTGTTCATTCGAGTTGTAGTCGGATCATACAGTTCTATTCACAAAACGAACACTATAAATGGCATACACAGCATGTGGTGAATCCAAAATGATGCAAATCTAATGAAGATATCTATTTCAGATGATGGAACAAATCGATAAGACTATGCCAATGGATTGTAATCATCAAAAAAATAACTAGGATATTATCTATAATCTATTGAGTCTAATCTTAGGTGGATCTGATCCGTTTCCAGAAGTTTCGAGAAGA
>JZRM01000375.1:0-23909 GCA_000963415.1 Blastocystis sp. subtype 6 | reverse complement strand
GGACTTCGATGTATCTGCCTAAGAATGCGGAACGTAACATTTGAGTTGTTTGTTAGAAAAAACAGTGGAAAAGTGCTCAATGTCGTTATCCTTACCTCTTCGTCGTTGTTTTAGTTCCGACCGCTTTCGCTTTTCCTCTACCCAACGCTTTTTTACTTGGTCGCTAACCTCTCTCCTCAACTTTCGTTCTTTTGGTTTTACACTTGCTTGATCGACCTTTTCCTGGATTTTACGATAAACGACATCTCTATTCTTGCTTTGGGATCGTTCTTCACTACATGATATCACAAACTCTCCCTTTGCATTAATATTATTCTTTTCTTGGACCATAAATCGCTCTTTAACATCTCTATAGACTAATTCGGTTATCAGATTGCAACGGAGGTAGCCAAGAAGCTGTGTTCACATTAAATCGCGCCTCCACTTTTGTATTGACCTTATTTACATTTTGTCCACCTTTAGAGTAAAACAACACGAGATTCCATACCAGGACCGGGAGAACGAACAAACGATAGTTGAATCGACTCTGGTGGGACTTGAATACGTTTTGAAAATAAGCGAAGGAAAGGAGTGAAAGTGACAGTTGTGGTCACCATAAACCGACGATATGAAGCAGAGAACATATGCGGGTGCTAATCAGAAAAGAGAAACCCCCTGTGATTCAACTATGTTCGATTCTAAGTGATTGAGTTCATATCGAAGACCACTATTGCAGATTCAGACAGCTACATCACTCTCCTACTGTTATCTGATAAAAATCACTTTCCTTTCTACTCCTTTCAGTGTGAAACTGTTTATCAAACAACTCTTCTTGATAGCATCGAACAAACAGTCAACAGCAATAAAAATGGAACAGCTACTTCGTTTCGTTGGGCAAAATAAACTCCTTATCCTCGTCGTCTAGTTCGATCGTTTTTGTTGCGATAGCGTAATTGTCTTCTCCAGGCAATAGTACAATGAACTGTGACATTCCCTCCATATCGTCCCCTTTCTTGAAACGCCTTGTTAGAATAACAGAGACGAGGAGAATAAAATCGGAATCATCGACATCGGAGGACAGGAAAATGGGTGAGTCGAGTCTCGGTCGATACGTGGAGTGAAGGACTGCCTTGCTCACACCAAGGATATAAGTAGAAGAGCGCGATGAGAATCCCGAAGTCAGAGAAAAGAGCCAAGATTCCCATGGCGAGTCGATTGTTTCCCAGACCGAGCAGAGGGAACAAAACGTGTCTGAGGAGAATCAGGACGCACTTGGCGGCGAGGATCACTTCGACCAGACAGAAGGTGCGATACTTGGTGAATCTACATTCAAGACGAACAGAGATCCCACGTCGGATGGACGAAGGGATTCAACCCGTCTCGGTACATCCGCTCCATCTTGATGCGGGTTTTGAACAGCGCGTCTACTTGCAACCCATCCACTCTCCCTACAGTTCAGAGTGAGGAACATCTCCCCGATCATCACGGCGAACACCAGGATGCAGAGAGCGTGGTAAAACAGGGGATTCGACCTCTCCACGTTGAAGATCTACGTGCAAATCGACACTCAACACTACGATCAACACACCCTCGGTGCAGTAGAACATCACTGCCAAGATGCAGTATCGGCTCCACTCACTCGATAGCAGCGATCCGAATAGGATGCACCACCCCTTACTAATTAAAAGCAGTCTATGAAAAAGGGCAGATTTTTGGAATACACAAAATAGAAAAGTGTATCATATATCAGTTGAAAACAGAGAACAATGATCGCTTCGATGCCACCCGCAACACCCATCGTCTCGACAACATGAGCATAAGAGATGCAGGAAGCGAGATCCGAAACCTTTCTTTAAGAGACAAGAGGGGAAATACGAATTTTATTGCGATCAACACGGTTATAAACAAGTGCAGATATGTGCTCTGCGTCCGATAGCGACAGTAAAGAACGATCCACCAGATGCAGAGACAGGCGGAGAAAACGACAGACAGGATGTATGTGTACAGTGCATACACATCAGTAAACGAAAATGACAGCTTGACATCATCCTACGGTAGAAAAGAGAGATGGAGGGAACACTGGAGGTGAGACGGAAACAATCATACTCGCTCGCCCGGAAATTCGAACAGTTTAAATTTGGGATTGGGCCACAGCGATTCTGAAGGGCAATACAGTCAGCTCTACACACTGTCCAGTAAGAGGCGTCTTTAGTTGACTAGGAGAATGTCTAGTACAAGGAGAGCTGATAATGCATCGCGGATGCACTTCAGCACAAACAAACTCTACTAATTCCGATTGACATTGTTGAGACAGCGAAGTACCTTCAGAATAGAGACTAATAAGATCCTATAATAGCAACGACGTAAAAAATAGTTACCTCAACTCGATCATTCAAATAGCTAAAAGGAAGGAGAGCTGGCAGATAGTCATCGATAGACGTTTGATTTCTGTCTATTAGATTCGCTGATGACCACGAAACAGAAAAGCAACGACGAGTTCTCGAGGAGATAACTTCAGCCTCGCTGCATGTATAATCGCTACATACACTTGTTGCATATAGAAAACAAAACAAGAGCAGGTAAAGCCAATTTCTTCCAAACATATATCTGGCCAATGTAATCATCATGATTCAAATACGATAATAGGATAGTGTTTTTCGCAAGTGTTTCGCCACAAAATAATTCCTCCTTTATTCCTAACACTATTGTCCCCTCCAATGGGATGCAAACAGTCCAAAATTGTACCCTATGCTGAAATTACAGAGGAGGATAAAAAGTTGATACCTACTCTCTTTCGTGACATTAATTATTCGTACAAATCTCGTGGTGTTGAGTACTGGTGGTCGACTTGCTTTGTTAAAGAAGGTACTGTTCCGATCAAGATTGGCGTACGTAGTAGAGAGTTTGTTTATTGAATAGGGCAATACATACGAGTTAGAATATGTGTGTGTGAAGAAAGATGGATATTATCCTGATGAACCTGGAAGAACTTCGCAAGATTCTTTTTTGTTTTGCGAGTCGTCTTTCACTGTGAATTGTAAAGAAGAGAGTGGGATCTTTGCAGGTGTTTTTGATGGTCATGGTGAATTTGGTGAAGAATGTTCATCGTTTTGTAAGGAATATGTATGTTTTGAATCGCGCTGACATAGTAGATTGAAAAAAAGATGACTGAAAAGAGCAGCATTACCTCTGTGGAATCCTTCCTCATTGATAGTTTAGAGCAGTGCAACATGGAGATGCACGACAAGAAGTACACGGGCGGCGTTGACGATGTATGGCTGGAAGGTGCCCTTGACACTAGACGAACAGTGGGACAACAGCGGTCTGTTTGTCGATCTTGGATGGCAGCGTAACATGTGTCAATGTAGGGGACAGTCGTTGTGTGGCGGGTTTTGTGACTCCCTCGGACCAAATCGTCTCGATCCCTCTTTCAATCGACCAGAATCCCATCCGAAAAGTAGTCATTTCCGTCCTTGTGAAGGTGAGGATGAGCGTGAGCGACTCGAGGAATGTGGCGCCGAGGTGTTCACGATCGCGCAGCGCCGACGATCGAACGACATGCTGCTGCGAGACCACTCCAGCGAGTACAATCCCGACGACCCTCCTCGCATCTACATGCGCAACAAGCCATTTCCAGGCGCCGCTTTCTCGCGTTCTGTTGGAGACTGTCTCGCAGGTAGGTCCGCTCCTCTCTCGTCACGCGCAGAAACGATCGGCGTGATCGCTACGGGCGAATCGATGGTGAAGAGGATTGCCTGCGGACTGAACCACATCGTGCTCGCGAGCGATGGCTTGTGGAACTTTTACACTCCCGAGGAGATGGCGTACTCCATCAAGTACGCGACCGACCTGGCGAAGACCGCAGTTACTACAGTGCTGGCAACGTGCAGATGCAGGGTCGTGCTCATGCGTAGGTTTTTGCGTTGGATTAATAACTGCTCGTCGTCTGATGATATCACAATGATTGTTATTCGGTTTCCTTCTTTACCCAAAGAACTTGATAACATTAAAGATTGGAATCCTGAGGACTATTCTCCGAAAGGTACTGTGGTATTCTCCAATAAAAATTGTATTGTTTGTTGAAGACACTTTTCTGTACAAGTAATCTTTCTTTTCCTGGGGGGAATGCATGTCATATCTGCTCTCTTCAACTCGGTAGGACTCCAGTTTTGTTGCTATTTCTAGTTTTCGAAAGCATATCATGTGAGTATGCAGATTCTTCTGATTAATGCTCCCAAGTGGATACAAGTATTGTTTCGAAGCATGATTGGGATAGACATAGCTTCTACAGTGATTAGTTATTGATTTCGTTTAGAATAACACTTAGTTGATATTTTTATGATTCGACATACTCCGAGTGTAATTTTATTAGAGATTTTACAATTGACCATTGCTCTAAAGTTGGTCTTTATGTTTCTAGCGACTCGGAAGTCTCCAGGATATCTTCCTAAGAATACAGAGGACGAAGAGAACAAAGATTTAATTGCCGAGGAAAGGCAAAAGCAAACTGCTGGCGTGATTTGCAAAGAGTGTAGTAGTCGTCGTCCTCTCCGAACATTTCACTGCTCTATGTGTTATCGTTGTGTGTTTCGTTACGACCATCATTCCCTGCTTTTGAACACTTGTATAGGGTACAACAATCAGATTTTCTACGGGGTGTTCCTCTTCTGTTCATTGGCGATGGATTACTTGTGTTGCTACATTCTGGTCCGCTATCTGAACTCTGATATCTTGCACTCCGTTTGGTCTTTGTTCTGCTTATCGTGCATTGTAGTTGTGTGAGTGTTCTGTAATGTCAAGGTGGTCGACACTCTGTTTACTATATCACTAGCGAAGCCATTCAGTGATAATGTTTTCCAAAACTTGACACAGTACGAAGCCGACCATTATCATCGTATTGGTTATCTGAAGTGGTTTTAAAGAGGAAGAGTGAAGTGTAGAGATGAGCACTTTCGTTTTCGAAATCCTTTCTACATTTCCCAGTTCAAGAATTTATTGGAATTTCTGCATATTTCTGGGAATCGATGGGACGATACAGATCTCTTCTCTCTAGTCTATCTTAATACACCGAAGAAGCCCGTTGAGACGAAGTCCAATATGGTAGTTGATACAATTCGTTTAGTGTCTGGAATCCCACAGTCTCGAATGAATACAATTATGCAAGAAGATCAAAGCGTGAGTCCTGAAATGGACTCAGAAGAATGTGAGCCATTGTACCATTAATCAATGTTGTGTGTTGCTACAAATATTCACTACTTCTTCATTGCATTTTTTGTTACCATTAGCATCAATGGACGAATACCATAATCGACTATCTTTCCCTTTTCCACACAAGTACACAACCGTTGAGTGTGTTTGAATGAGTACCCGCAAATCGGTTGTACATCTGAACTAAATAAGCACACGGATCTGTTCGTAGTCTGAACCAATCCAGGGAGATCTTGCCCAACTTCATTCCAGCAGCCTTCCTGACAGGAGAAAAATCTCTCCAGATAAATGCAGTTGTTGACAAATTGATTCATGTTATTATTACAAAAATAGGTGATTCCACTACTTATTGATTCCCGCTTGCAAGCAGAATCGCAGGATTCGCCAGGGTCAGAAACAACCAGTTTACTATAATAATTGTAGTATATCGCATCCTACAGTTAATCACTCCACTCTACACTACCTCTTTAGGAAGAGCATACCAAGCAACTCGCCGATTAATTACGACAATCCGCTTACCCTGTTTTGAGAATACCAGCAGTCCAGAATGAAAACCTCGTACTGCTCGAGACAGATCCAAACGTGCAGCCATATAGCCAAAATACTATCATTTATGAATATCACAGCACTCACTTCATCCGCGACCAAGATGATTATGGTGGAAAAAGCAGAAGTTGTTAGGATGTTACGAATCCTGATCAATTCGCTTCTCCCAACTACAACAATCGATGACGACATGGAACTTGGGGGATACTTGTAAGGAGCAAACGAAAAACGAGATCCAATAGAGCTGTTATATGGTCTCCTGTGCAAAATGATGTCTGAAAGAGGAATCTGCATATCATGATAAGCATCTTCGACGAGATTCGAAGGAAGGAAGGACATGAGAAGAGAACGGTCGTAATTGGGCTTCAGAAGATACGACAAATCGCCCAAGTTCACAGGGACGAGTGCTTTATAATACGGGATGCTTACGATTCGTTTGTTCTTCTTCAGATTCGTCGTAGTCCCTTCACTATAGAGTAGATGATGCAGTCGAGGGTAGGAGGGATAGATTCCTTCCAGCCCAAGAGCTGCTATACGTCCTCGCAGCCAGTGATCCCATCCGTTCGTAGAGAAGGTGATTTTCACTCCTTTCCAGACACGTTCGTATCCACGGCGATTGAACATGAGCCCAAGATTGGGAATTTGAGCTGTGCGATGCAAGACGAAAAGGTCTAAATCTTCAGCCAACCTATCTGTTAGCGATTATAACAGTATCAACGCGTTATCATTGAACAATGAGATGCATAGCAAGCTTGGATCGAAATCAAGAATTGGAACGACTTGACGAATAAAATCGAGTGAAGTAGGAGCCAATTCGAGATCATCTTCGACAAAGAGGACATGAGAATGGTTGAATTTGCCAAAGAGAACATCAAACAAAAAAACATAGTGTTGGTGGATGCGAAAATACTGGTCTTTAATGTTACGTACATTGTATATCTGATCATCATACTCAAGAAGGTGCAGTCTGGCCACATTGATAGATGACCCTTCTAGTGCTTGCCGCATCTGAGTCACGGACAAACGATCTTTGCAACCCAGAGAAAGATAGATGTCATAGTCTTGCGACCCCTGAAGGTCAAAAACACACTTGAGAGACTTTAGAATTGCGTCTTTTCGAGAACACCCTATGATGACGATTGCAGGACTCTCCATGACACTTTGCTTTACTGGCTCGCTACTCAACACAAAGTCCATAACACCAATTCGACGTGTTTTCATCTGCGTAGAAGGGAGAGCTGTCGAAGCTAATGGAGTCATAGACGGCAATACGCTAGCGATTGAGTCTCTTGAAATGTTTGCGGAAAATGAAGTAGATGCCAAAGGTGATTCTGAAGGAATCGCAGATGAACTCCTTAAAGAAGTCTTAGGAGACACTGTTGGAGGGGAAAACACCTTTGTTGTTGGAATCACGTCAGCGTATGTAGTATCATCTGCTTTGATCCCATGAGATGGATGTACTGATGTACCTACTGGAATAACAGTAATGTTATTGAAAAAAAAGCGGGACGGTTCAATCTCAAGAAAAATGGGAGTGGCCCATGATCTCCCCGTCTTTACAAAACGACTACTATTAAGAGTAAGAAAAATTGCCCTAGATAGCATAATGCAAGACAATTCAAGTTCTACGAGGCAATGAATCCGAGAGATATTATTGTCAGAGAGGACAATAATCTATAGACAAAGCTCATGAAACTTAATTATTATTGTCAGAAGGAGAACCCTCATAATTATCATAAGTGTACAGTGAGAAAAACAAAGTGTTCATATGTTTTGATCATCTATTTCTATACCCCAAAAGGAGCTTTACTTTGTCAGTACACGCGATTTATAGTAATTTGTGAATTTACTCGAGAAATATTCCAACAATCACAAGGAAACATAGGAAATAGGAATCCAAGTTTTCGATACTTCCATGAATTTACCTATTTTTTTCGGTAAATGTCATCTCTTGTTGTAGTACAATTTGGAGAAGCGGCGAATGGAGTCGGAAGTCACTTTTGGAATCTTCAAGTTTGTTTTGTGGATGGAATCGATTCCTGTAGTTTGAACATCTACAATGGTCAAAGATGAACGAATCAAGTGTCCAATTGGATCATTCAACATTTCTGAATGAGTCTAGTAAGGGAGCATATTCGCCTCGCTGTTTGGTTTGCGACAATACAGGTATAAGCTGAATAGGGGAACTTTGCTTTAGCTGGATTTGGATTCATCAACCCTCAAACTGGTTCTATTTCTTCATCTAAAGTGGATTTTAAGCAGAGTGAGCATCCGAACGTACAGTTCATTCAACGTCCTCCGGTTGCTGATCAGGTTTTCTTCTTTCTGCTGTGGCAATGCGTAGCACCACTGGTCTTACCCGTTTCAATATTCATTCAACCCCCACTCCATTTTTGAAGTCCCCTGCTGCCATGCGGTTGTAAACCCTATTTCGAGTGTGGTTCACTGCAGAGACGCGTTCAGCGTTGCTGTGTGATGCTTTCCTTTACTCTAGAGAACTGCTGTGCGAGACCTTCTGGAAGAGAAGCTTCGGTGGCAGTTCGAGCAGTGCGACGCGGTCGGCGGCGTGGTTCTGCTGGAGGACACTGCGCAGGGATGGGACGTTGCAAGCTCGCTGGGGTCCTATCTCCGCGAGGAGGGAGTTCGAAGTCTGTTTGCAGTGGGTTTGCGAAGCGAGTCCTCGCCGTTCAATCAGACGATCGCGACCCTGTCTGCTCTGCGCGCCGGCTCCCTGTTCACCTCCAGCAGTCGCTGCACCTCTCTGACCGCATGCTGCATCGACTCGGCTCTGGCGGCGTGTGCTGTTTTCCTCGTCTGCTCTCTAGATGTCGCCAACTCGACTCGCGCAGAAGGTCGCTCGCCCAGCTGATCCAACAGTACTCGCTGGGAGAGTCTCGAAGTCTGCTCCATCTGAGCTACGCCACGGAGAGACTGCCCGAGGCTCCGCGGGACTCGCGTGAGGGCGTGCAAGGGCCACGAGAGCCTCAGTTCAACTGGAAGGAGTTGGAGCGTGCGGAGCATCGCGTGAGCAAGACGTTGAGGAAAGACTGGGCAAAGGAGGAGCTGCAGACCAGTCGCAGCATTGTAGGGAAGTGTGGAGAGTGAGAGGTAGAGTGTCGTGTCGAGAGTGCTGGACTGGGAGGTAAATCGGGCCATTTACAGATGCAATTCTACGTTTTACCCTAATACGATTTATAACAATCTTGTTATAACAGACCCTCTTCTCCTCCCGAAGCAGTCTTTAGCCGATCTCCGAGCGTGTGAGAGCGAGGTCTATGCGAGGAAGCAGTGGTTTTGCTCCAAACTCAACCAATTCACAGATAAAGAGACAAAAAGCACCGTATTGGATTGCCACGTGACTGATGTGTAGGAGGAGGCACGCATTTCTTTCTTTGCTCGCTCTGCTAATGAGAAGGAGAGCATCGACATCTTGGGAGACTCTCTTGATGTGGTCCATCATCAAGAGTCAGCTCTTCGCTATTGGCTGAAAACGAAGTGCAATGAGAACAACCGGGGCAACGAAGCCGATCTAATGGATTTAGTTGACGACTGCCTTGAGATTTCGGAGCGTGTGGAACACGATTATTTGACACTTTGACAGTATGTTTGTTCAAAAGCATATATAATTCTGATTCACGCAAAATTGGGTGTCGCACGACTCAGTTAAACTAGGACGAATTAACAAAATACCTTTTAACTAAAGAATAGGGAATGAGTATGGCTATCATGGGATTACTGAACAACTGGACGGTTTTTTTCCAGTATAGGATTCGCTCATTTCTTATAATAATCTTTATTTGATTCAGTGGATACAACAATGTGTAGGCTTCTTGGGAGTTGTCTTGCTTATCTGTAGCCGAAGAAGCGCAATGGATTGAAGTACAAAAGAAGACTTTCACGAAGTGGGTAAACCAACAACTGGTTCCTGTGGGCGTTACGGTGAGCAATATCTATGCGGATTTCAGTACTGGAGTGAATCTTGTCACTTTGCTCCAGGTCCTTTTCAAGGAACCTATTGTGGAGTAGGTGTTAGGAGTTGGGTGTAAGTGTGTAGACGTGTTAATAAGAATGTAAAATTCGCTTTTCAGGCCACTGAAAACTTGAAGCCCTGTTTTGATTACTTGATCAACAAGAAGAAGATGAAGCTGGTGAATATTGGTCCTGTCGATATCTTCAATGGGAATCACAAGCTCACTCTTGCCTTGATCTTCCAGATTATTCTGATAGTTCAGATTGATAACATTGAGGTCGATGGCCTAAAGGGAATGCATGGTCTTCTCCTCTGGGTCAATCGTCAGATTGAGCCCTATGGTCAGCATGTGTCTGACTTTACGGAGAGCTGGAGAGACGGTAAGGCTTTTGCTGCTCTGGCCGCTGCTCTGTGCGATAGCTACAACTTCAATGACGCTGAGGCGATGAACCAGGACGAGCGTCATCGCTCTGCTTATGACAAGATGGAGGAGGATCTGAAGGTGGTTCAACTTCTGGACCCCGAGGATTTCCACAACCCGGAGATCGACGACAAGTCCGTGCTGACCTATGTGTCCTCGATTTTCAACGCGGTGGCGACTGATGACGAGTCGCGTCGTCACGTGCAGGCGATCGACCGTGTAGCGCTGCTGGCCATGAAGACCGGCTCGATGATTCTCAAGTACGAGAAGGAGGCGCGCGCATACAACAAGCTCCTGGACGAGAAGATGGACTATTTCCGCGAGACGGAGCCGAAGGAGTGGGGCGTTGGGTGCGTGTGTGATGTCTAGTGCCAAGGACTGCCGTCGTCTGAAGGAGGAGTTCTCCAACTACCAGAAGACCGAGAAGGAGGAGATCAAGAACCGCAAGGGAGACTTGGAGAGCATGCTGAGCGACATCCACGAGAGCGAGCGTGCCGAGAACCGTCCTCTCTACATTCCTCCCGAGGGACTGGGCCCGAACGAGATCTCGCAGAAGTACCGCGACTTCGAGGAGGCGGAGAACGAGTACGAGCAGCGTCTCCTGCAGAAGTTCAAGTACTTCCTGACCATCGAGAGACTGATGAACCAGCTGGACCGAAAGTGCCAGCGTCTCACCGACCGTCTGAAGAGCAACATGGAGAAGGCGGATCTGAACGATCTGGGCAATTCTGTGGCCGAGTGCAATCGCCGTATCGCCGAGCTGGACGACCTGGAGGCGGAGGACGAGGACACGGAGAGAGAGATGAAGGAGCTGCACGCGATCCTGGATTCGTTCCCTGTGGACAGCGCTGATTACCCCGAGGCTGCCGACAAGGTGGAGGCCGTGGAGGATCTGCAGGACGACTGGGACGACCGCAAGAAGGAGTACCGCGACCGTCTGGAGGAGAATCTGGATCGCCAGCACGAGCTGGAGCGTCTGGAGAAGGACATGATCAAGGAGGCGGACAAGATCGACGAGAAGCTGGACCGTGTGGAGATGCTGCTGAACACGTCGACCGGAGAGGACTCCTTCGAGACCGCGGAGGCCAACGCGAGCACCGAAGAGGCTCGTCGCGAGCTGGACAAGGTGAAGGACCATGTGAACGATCTGCGTGAGAAGCAGCAGCAGCTGCTGGATAATGGGAAGGAGGACGAGGTTCTGCGCCACCCCATCAAGCCCATCGAGAAGCGCATCGAGAGCCTGGAGAACGAGCTGAAGAAGAAGGAGGACGCTCTGGACGCGATCAACGAGCACACCGAGCTGTGCAACAAGGCTCTCCAGGAGTACGACGAGCTGGCGAACGCGGTGCAGCAGTACGTGGAGGACAACTCGAACGACCTGCGAGCCAAGAAGAACGCCACGCCCGAGGAGCAGATGGAGCTGATTCGCAAGAAGAAGGAGGACTACAACCGCCCTCCCGAGTGCTACAAGGTGATGAAGGAGAAGGAGAAGGAGTGCCGCGACATCGGCACCAACACCGCCTCGTTCGGCCCCATCAACAGTGTCTGGACGGAGTACGGCAAGCACCTGGATCGAAAGGAGGCCAAGCTGCAGGACGACGAGGACCGCAAGAAGATGGAGTCGCTCTCTCCGGACGAGGAGGAGTTGCTGGAGCGTGTGTACAATGCGCTGAACACCGACGGAGCCGGCCTGACTGCGGATCAGCTGCGCGAGGCTCTCCAGGCGATGGGCATCAACATGAGCCTGAATGACGTGATCGCCAAGCTGACGGCGATGGGCTACAAGGTGGGTCCGAATCTTCGACTGGGTCTGCCCGACCTGAAGAGCTTCTTGCTGGAGCTGAAGGCGACGAAGAATAATAAGGAGGACATTCAGAACTCATGGAGATATCTGGCGAAGAAGAAGGACAAGATTCCCGAATCGGATGTGGACAAGTATTTCCGAGATTGTCAGAGCTATCCTTACTTAAAGGAAAGCATGCCTGCAGATGAGAATGGAATGTGTGATTATCAGGAGTGGACTGAAGCTGCTTTCAAGCATTAAATTAGTATCTGTTCTATAGTGGTTTGTTGTTTGTTTCATTGAATTGTTCGAAGAAGGTTCTATAACGGTATTGTTGATAGCTATGGAACCACTGTGCGTTTCCATGTCAATTGAAGACTTGTCAGAAACCTTTCATAGTGAGATGTAATCCATTTTTTCTTTGTGATTATAACTGTAGATGAAATTTATTGCTCTCTTCTTTATTTGTGTACTTGCATTCGCTGAGTATACTGAGAATGATGGTGTTATTGTTCTGAATGACGATAACTTTGACCAAGCCATTGCAGAGCACGAGAGTCTTCTTGTAAAGTTCTACGCTCCCGTATGTGTTTTGTGTGGGTGTGACATGTAGTGGTGTGGACACTGCAAGAAGCTTGCTCCCGAGTATAGCGCTGCTGCAAAGGAGTTGAGAGAGCTCGACCCTCCTCTGTATCTGGCAGAGGTCGATGCTACTGCCTCTCCCAAGCTTTCTCAGAGGTTTTCGATTCGTGGATATCCTACTATCAAGTTCTTCAAGAACGGTAACGCTGTGGACTACGACTCTGGACGCTCCAAGGCCGATATTGTAAACTACATGAAGCGCAAGGCGGGTCCTGTCGCAGTGACCTACGCGACTCTGGACGACTTGAAGACCGCAATCGACAGCACGGAAGTCGCAGTGGTGGGTTATTTTGAGAGCACGGAGTGCGAGGAGTACAAGGAGTGGTACGGCGTGATGGCCACTGTGGACGACATCACTGCCATCTACATTACCGATGCTGCGATCGCCGAGGCGATGGAGGTGAGCGTGCCTTCGGTGGTGCTGTACAAGACCCTGAAGGCCAGTCTGAAGTTCGAGGGGAAGTCGGAGGACCTGAAGAAGTGGATCATCCTGAACCAGCTTCCGCTGGTGGTTCCCTTCTCGCAGCAGTACTCCCGCAAGCTGTTCGCTCCCGAGCACGGCATCAAGGTGCAGCTGATGTTCTTCGCCCCCGAGAAGAACCCCGGCGAGGCGCTCCCCGTGCTGGAGAAGGTGGCCTCCGCGTTCATGGGCAGGCTGTTCATCGTGCACATCCCCTCCGAGAACGCACGCCTCATGGACTACTTCGGACTGGCGGCCGAGCAGATCCCCGCGCTGGCGATGGCCGACTTCTCCGGCGAGGGCATGGACAAGTACCTCTTCGAGGGAGAGATCACGGAGGAGAGGGTGGCCGACTTCATCGAGAGGTTCTTCGACCACAAACTCACCCCCTTCCTGAAGTCGGAGGACATCCCCAAGGAGCAGGTGGGACCCGTCTACAAGCTCGTGGGAAAGACCTTCGACGAGATCGTCTTCGACCCCAAGAAGAACGTCTTCGTCAAGTTCTATGCTCCCTGGTGCGGCCACTGCAAGGCGCTCGCTCCCACCTATGAGAAGCTCGCCGAGGCCTACAAGGACGACGATTCGGTCCTGATTGCCGAGATGGACGCCACTGCCAACGAGGTGGCTGGAGTCAATATTCGCGGCTTCCCTACGCTCAAGTTCTACAAGGCCGGCAGCTCCTCGAAGGAGCCTGTGGACTATGAGGGTGAAAGAACTATTGACGCGCTTAAGAGCTTCGTGGAGAAGAACCGTGTAGTGGTTAAATCCGAAGAGGAGGAATTGTAATTCTCGAATGATATGTATGTTTGTTCGACCTAAATTTAAATTCTTGGTCTGGATATCCACTTTAGAGTTAGGAGGGCTGGAGGAAAGCCGTTGTTGCTTCGTAGAACCGTTATTGTTCCAGTAACAGAGGTTCAATTTGATTGGTTCATCTATCCTCTCAATTATCTACACAAAAACAATTTAAAATGAGTAGTACTGAATCTATGCCAATTAAGACGACGTCTGGAAGACGACTTATCATTCAAAATGTGTCGGATACGGCATCTTTTTCAGCCCGTCGACTGAGTTTCAATGCGAAGGAATTACAGGTACAGGTTGTTGTCGTGATTCAAAATAGTTTATCAGTGATGAGCTAGCGAAGTGGTTAAGTGAAATGTACGAGGAAGAGGTGGATCCCGATCTCCCAAGCTCTCTAATCAGTGGTGTGGTTCTTTTAACAATTGTCGAAAAGTATCTTCCGAATCTGATTAAGAACAAACCATGGCACAGAAATGCAAGTATGTCTTTGCCCAGTTGATTGAACGGTAGCTCCAATGAGTTTTCAGGCAAGGGACAATATTTCCATTTTTGCTGACTGCTGTGTTGGCCTGGGAATGCGTCGGTCGGATGTGTGTAACTATAGTAATTTCGAGAAAGGAGATCTGAAGCAGATCACCGCTACTCTTTGCGCGTTTGCCAAGTTGGGAATTCCGAAAGGTCTTCACAAGGTTTCGAAGGAGCTGGAGACGTATGTGGAGCAGGCTTACAGCCCGAAGTTTGTCGGCATGGACGACCTTCAGGAGGAGGATGAGGAGATCCACCTGACCGCGGAGGAGCTGGAGCAGCTGGAGCGGGAGAAGCAGGAGGAGGAGGAGCGTCGCCAGCGCCTGGCGGCGGCTCAGGAAGAGTTCTTCCAGATGAAGCAGGAGTTTCTGGAGGCGTACGAGCGAGCCGTGGAGGAGCTGTGTGCCGGAGTGATGGACGACATCGACCTGAGCGACATCTCCATGTCGGACAGCTCGGATAGTTCGGACAGCTCGAAGAGCTCGAAGAGTTCAAAGAGTTCAAAGGGCTCGAAGGGCTCGAAGAAGGCGAAGAAGTCAGCAAAGACTGCAGAGCCGACGTGCGACGAGCTGAAGGAAAAGATCGATCACGCTGCCGACGAGTATGCGATCGCCAAGCGAATCCTGGAGGAGATGAGGAAGAAGAGGGCCGAGATGGAGGCCGATGGGGCAGATACGAGTGAGATAGACAGGGAAATCGCAGAGCTGGAGAAGAAGTGCGCCGATTTCGAAAGCATGCTAGAAAAGCAACGAGCGGAGGAGGAGAGGAAGAGAAGAGAGGAGGAGGAAGCAGAGAGAAAGAGACAGGAGGAGGAGGAGAGGAAGAGGCAAGAAGAAGAGGAGAGGAAGCGACAGGAGGAAGAGAGACTGAGACAAGAGGAGGAGGAGAGAAAGAGACAAGAAGAGGAGGAGGAAAGGAAGCGACAGGAGGAAGAAGAGAGAAAGAGGCAAGAGGAGGAAAGGAAGCGCAGAGAAGAAATGGAGCGGATTGAAAAAGAGGAGGAGGAGAGGAAAAGACTGGAAGAAGAGGAGAAAAAACGACAAGAGGAGGAGAGGAAGCGACAAGAAGAAGAGGAAAGGAAGCGACAAGAAGAAGAGGAAAGGAAGCGACAGGAGGAGGAGAGACTGAGAAAGGAGGAAGAAGAGAGAAAGAGGAAGGAAGAAGAGGAAAAGAAGAGACAAGAAGAGGAACGTGCTCGACAAGAGCTGGAGGAGCAGCAGAGAGCAGAAGAAGAGAGATTGAGACTGGAGGAAGAGGAACGAGCAAAGAAGTGCCGTGGATGTAGAAATAATCGCTCGAAGGAGAGTGCAGCGAGTGAGGAATAGTTGAACTATGTAAATTATGATCAGATTTTGTTTAGTTTTGAATAAATAATTCTGAGTTGTATGAATCAGATTCAAGACAAGAGCCTTCTGATAAAAGCAGAGTTAAGGCGTGTAGTTCCTGAATTGTATCTCAATTGGCCTTCATCCCTGACTTCTACGGTATCTGCTTGTTCCTGGATGATAATGAAGATCAATGACGAGAGTCCATTTATCTGGCTGCAGAATCTGGAAACTTTTTTCCAAGAGCTATCTCAGAGAGACAATGGTAGTACTGAATTTAGTCACCCCATTTGTAGATAGTTCAGCCGAGATATTAGCAAATCTCTTTGAGATATACTCTCACTTGCTGAGTATTCGTGATATCTCTCCACGTGCGCTATGTACTCTTTTAGATTCTATATCTAGCCTATTGAGAATCAGGCTAGAAGACAATGATTATGAACACATAATCCCTTACTTATGTGAGTTTTTAGACTGCTTGTTTACCATCCAATGTGGCCAATACCGCCCTTACGACGAAGAGTCTGCCCTGTATCGTGTTTTCGAGTTTTACAAGACGATCTTTTCCTCCTCCTGCTGGCAATTTATAGGTGGCGAGACACTCTGGAGTATAATATACTCCCTGTATGCCGTATATTCTCAAGTAAGGTTTCGAGAGACATAGCATGTAGGACCGATATTCCGAGTCTCTTCGTAAGGAGGCAAGTGTAGTACTGGAGAGTATCCTGCTCCTACTTCTCTCCTACGTGTCTGAACACTACCCGCTGACGACAGAGGAGAGTAGCGGGGAGTCGAGCGAGTTGGCGGCAGAAAAGGAGGAGTCGATGGACATAATGCCAGAGAAGGTGTCTCCAATTCATGAGGAAGACGATACAGATAGTGCGAACGTCCGCAAGTATCTCCACTCCGAAGAGGAAGTGGATGAAGAGTCTCTAGAAGCGAAGGAAGGTGCGAACGAAGGACATGAAGGCTCTGTAATTGAGATGTCGGTGGAACCAATGGAGAATGTCTCAAGCTCTGTCAATTCTATGGGAGATGCACCACACGAGATACATGATGCACCTAATAATCCTGCGTTATCTAATGATGCAACTAATACAACATCATCGAACGATTCCACGAACATCCCACCTACAAGCAATGCGGTCAATCCAACATCGACTATCTCAGCTATGGAATCAAAACCATCTCCATCATCCATCTCCATGGATTCGGCTCCAGACTCAACTCTTCATCCTCCAGATGATGTTTCTCCTACGACTCCTCTTGTGACGCCCTTTATTCCACCTCTTCCTTCTCTCCCTGTACATCTGCTTTCCCTTCCTCCCTCTTCCTACAGTATTTCCCCTCTTCCTACAGACCCTCTTTCTCGTTACATGAGTCTTCTTCAGCACTCTCTTCTCCTTCTTTCCGAGTCTCTTCTCGTATTGTTTCCCTCCCTTTCCTATCTAGCTTCCCACTCATCACTCTATAACCCCCTCGGACTCTCATCGGATCTTGCGGAGTTTACTTCTTCTTCGTCACATGCTTTCTTCGTTTCCCTCACTCTTCTCGCGGTGTTCCTCTCTCCTACAAGTGCTTTCCAGATCGATTCTGGGCTCGGTAGTGCTGCTGTTGCAGCATCAGCAAGCGGATGTATCTGTCTTTGCAGAAGGCATAACAATATTTGTTATATCTGGATCTTATTTTTGGAAAAGCCTAAAGAAGGAGATGGAGCTCTTTTTTGAAAAGGTGGTGTTTTCGATACTAGGAAATATCTCGATGCATCGTAAGGTCGATCGTTTTCTCATGGAACGACTCTTGCTGCAATCTCTTATCGACTTGTTACAGTCCCCCTTTGCAATTGACCAGCTCTTTCTTAACTATGATTGTGATGAATATGCTCTTAACATTACGTCCATTCTATTCGCGATTGTACCCATCTTTTTCCCCTTCTATTCTAGATCTATGAAAAAATCAAATTCGATTGTTCCCATTCTCCAACTCTTCAAAATACTCATCTGCTCTGTCGTCTCATCGCTATCGTTTTGCAGCATCTTCCTGTGCAAAAGGAGAATTATACTCATCGAGGTTCGAATCTGCGACTGCGTAGTCTTCAAATCACCCGAGCTATTACTCGTTTTAATGCAGGCGACAAGACTTGCTTCGCCTCTCTTTCTCATTGTGGTAATAACGATCCTTTTCTTTTCTTTAGGCATCTTCTCTGACCCTCCAAAAGCCAATGAAGTTGCTCGATTTCTCAGATCCGCCACTTTATTAGACAAACGAAAAATTGGGGAGTATTTGGGAAACGCAGATTCTTTCCATCGCGATGTGTTGGAATCATATGTGGCTTCATTTGACTTCCGTGGGAATGGCCTATTGGTGGGATTACGTATGTTCCTGGAGAGTTTCCGATTACCTGGTGAATCACAGCAGATTGATCGCATCATGGAAGTATAGATTCTGTTATGATAATAAGATTAGAGCTTTGCTAAGCAGGCATTCCTTCAGTGTAAAGAGAGAGAGAGTCTAGGAAATGCAGATGTGACATACTGCTTGTGTTTTGCTATTATCCTGTTAAACACGGATCTTCATAACAAGAACATGAAAGAAAACTCAAGAATGACTCTCGATGACTTTATACGGTTTAATCGATCTTATGGAGAAATGAACAAAGGTCATCTTCTTCCTGTATCTATGCTTACTGACATTTATAACAGCATTTCTGAAGAGCAGCTACTAATTGTAGATGATGTAGTTTTCTTTGCCATTTCTAACATAGCCTTCGAATGATGCTATTCTTACTCCATTGCATTGGAGTGATTTCATTTCACTGCATCGGACCTATTATCCACAGAATTCGCGCTTTCTTCCTGTAGCGCCTTCTCAACATTTTGAGTAGTTTTTCGAGTCTCTTTTTTAATGAGAATTCGTTGCCAACTCCTGACTGCGATTGCACCTACATTGCTTCGTACACTCCAAGTTCTTCTTGCCGCACCTATATCGATTCCCTGTCCCCGCGATTTCTATGACTCCCGTGATCTTGAATCGCATAGCTCTTCGCAACCATTCAATCCTATGAGTGTTTGGTTGTGCTATCGTCTTTGCATAGCTAGTGTTGTTACACATAACAACCTGCTCATTGATGATGTTCTGCAACTCCTTGTTTCTCGGACTCACCTTTCCCTCCAACCTGCTCTTCTTTCTCATATGTATATTTCTCCCACAGGAACAAATACAGCTAAACAAGACGTTCCTGCAGGAAAAAAGATTCTATGGCTCGAGTATGAGCCTCTGCGAAATATCCGGGAGTTTGGTCGCGTCGAAGATGACAGGAGTGGAGTGCGTGTAGCAGTTGATTGCTATCGAGCACTAGGGATCATAGTTAAGGAATTTGGATCATCGATTCAAAAGGGATATATGGATATTGTGGGTTAAATTAACTACTTTTAGTATAGTTTTCGATGCTTTGTGCCACATTCTTTATGGGAATGGAAGATGATCAGAACAACTATTTGGTTCGATTTGTACCTCCGGAAAGCGAATTCTGGCTTTCAGCCAGTCAGCTTAAAGCACAGTTCTGTAATCCTGATTCAGCGAAAGGATTACGATCTATGAATGGAACAGAGGCTCACAGTCACTGCAATGTAGTTATTCTAGATCAGAATCGAGTCTAGATACGTCCTATTAGGCATTATTCCTTAATGGATGCGATCCGAGAACTTGCAGACGAAAAGGGAGCGAATAACTTTAGGAGATCTAGACAGGATTCACAGATTGACTGGATTGCTGTGCAGAATGACATGAAAGAGATATCCTTGATGTTCTTGATAGGGAAATGCTTTTCTTAACTGAGGTAAGCGATCAAAGAAATTGGAAGCAACTCTTTATTGAATATCATTAATTCTAAAGAAACTATTACAGAAACGATCGAAATTATGGTGTCTTCTCTCTTAAGATTAATCAAACAGCCAATATGTAGGGGAAATGCGTTAATTCTGAATTAGTTATCGATGAAGATGAAGATATTTCTCCTTTCGATAACGTAGGATTGTTTTTCCGTATTCAATACAGAGTTTGGAGCAGAGTTCACAAATGCAGCGAATTATTCTATTTGGAATTCTTGTGGACATTGTGGTGTACAAAGAAGAACGACTCCAACTGGTCTTACCGCAAATTACCCTGTTTTTGAAAAATTGGATTCCCTTCATCCCAATTTCTTCGCCTGAGTTTCTAGCAGTACTATCTTACACGGGATCTATTGTGGAATGTGCCTTTAAATTTGATTTTCATGTACTGAACTTGTTTAATTTGTTTATTAACTTGCCACAAGTTGATTCAGTGTGTACTGTGATCTCTCAAGTGTTGTCAAATGTGATCGTAACAATTGCTGACTTTATGGATGGCAATAACGAGATGTGGTTACTTCTTGAGAGTATCATCAACTCACTCATCATGTGTGGTGACCGTAAAAACAAGGAAATTTTGAAAACGATCGATTTCATCTTTAATAATCATGCGATTAACCGGTATATTCCCAACGATTTCACTTCTACTCTCTGCTTGCTGATCAACAATATCTATTTGCATAATGCAGAGATAGGAGAACTCAACCAGGAAAGTAGTGGAGTGGAATGTCTTGAACATAGATATGGACGAAGAAGTCTTCAACTGCTATATCTCTATCATTAACTACTGCTACGTGATTTATAACAACATCTGGAGCAATTTTGAAAGTCAAATGGAGAAAAATGAGTTTGGTATGTATGTTTTCTTTCCTTGATGCTAGATTTTAATCGTTCCGAGCTTCAATCGCTAGTTCGTGTGGTGACACTCGTCTGCAAAGATAAGCATAAGGACACCATCAGAGAGGGTCTGAAGTGTCTACATGTACTGCTCTTTGCCCGATAACAATCAGACCATGTTTAACGATAATCGAATGCAACTTCTTGATGTGAAGGACTGGATCGACTTGATTCAGCTCCTCCTTTTCCCAACTGTGAAGGACACGATTAACAATCTCATGAATATCGAGTTTGGCTGGCAGTCGCGCTTCATCATTAGACATGTCATCGAGCTTCCGCGAGGTCGAAAGTTCTCGAATTCTGTCATTCTCCAAACGATAATCGAGGTACTCCCCCTCTCTCCCTTCTATTTAGTTACTCAAGGAAGTCATCATGAATCGCTTGCGTGATCTCGTGTATGAATCTTCTTTCCCTCCTTTGTGGATCACTGTACATTTTCTCGTTGATGATCATGGATAGTATTGCGGTCTGGTGGAGCTCATTCATAACATTTCTCTTCCTGGGAGCGACATTCGCGAGTTGAATCGTCTGACGGCGGTGAGTCTCGTGCAGACGTTGAACGCCTTGGAGTGGTTTTCGGTATTCGCTGCGAGAGGCATCAAGGTTAGAACGTGTACAAAGACCAGCCGATGCAAAGCGCGACGCTGGATGCGATGAAGAACTTCAGCAAGGACGAAGATCTGCAGCGCTGCTTCGTGTCCGGAGATGACGAAATCGCGATGGCGGGAGATGGGATGGAGAATCGATACATTGACGAAATCGATCAGTATTACAACGACAAGAAGATCATCGACCGCATGGGGGCAGGGAAGGAAGATGTGCCAAGTGAGAAACATGAGGATGTTGGGAAACTCCCATTTTTGAGTAGCTCAGAACAAAGATCTGTCATTTTATCGCCTCATGCAGATACATTGGAGATTGACGACTTGGAGGATATTGAATCGGTTGCTAGTGAGCAGAGTAATTAGTTTCTTTATATCGTGCCTTTTAAATTGTTTTTGTTATAAACTGATCTTGTTATCCTGACAAAATACAATTATGGCGTTGTCTATTGGAATTGATTTTGGAACATTTACTACCAGGGTGATATACAATACGAAGAGTAATGAAAGCATTACAAATATCATAAGTTTGAGTACCAGGGCTTTTAGAAAGACCATGAAGTATTTATTTTAATATCCCTCTTATTCATAGTACCGTAATGTCACTCAGGAAAAATCAACCATTGTTTGGAAGTCAGGTTGTTGTATGTGTGGTTATCTTGATTGATCTTAGTCAAATTGTGATCTGTATAATACTGTCTACTATGTGAAGTATTTACTTGGAAAAACTAAAGTAGATCCAGAGTGGAAAAAGATTCCTGGAATGCAATATCGGATAAAGGAAAGATCCGACGGAGAGGGTCTACAGATTCAGCTTACTGTTGATAATGGAAAGATCATTACTTTTTCTCCAGAATATATTGTGTCACAAATATTCGAATTCGTGAATAAATCTATCGAAGAGCAGCATCTTGGATTTAATAATATTGTTATTAACGTTTGTGATGTTCTCTTCTGAAAACTAGATTCCCACGACATGGACAAAAAAACAAATCAAATCATTTCGCACGGGTGTTTATATGAGTGGGTTGAGGAATGTGAGCTTCATTCGAGACCATGAAGCGATCGTCTATGACTTTATTAACTCGAACTTGCAAAACATCGGCGACATTCAGAAAGGGACGTACGTTTTATGTGTTTTGCACGTTGGTCATTCCTATACATCCTGCATCATTGCCTCATTCACGAAGGTCATAATATCGTGTCTCTTTCACTTGTAGGACAAAGCGAAGATCGAGAGAGTGAATGCGATTACGAATGTTGGGGGGAAGCAATTCGATGATGGCTTCATAGATTATTTCTTTGAGAAGATGAAAGCAGAGACATCAACATTTACACGTGATATTTGCTTCTCAAAACCGCGCGTCCTCTTCCAATTTATTAACTTCATACACAAATACAAGCATGACTTGTGTCTCGGTGTGGATGATCTTTACTGCGATGTTGGTAATTTCCCCAATATCGACATAGACGACATCACTCTATCCAGCGATGAATATGAAAAGAAAATCTTTAATCTAGTGGGCCCAGTAGAAAGATTGTTGAAAGATACTTGCGAGGGTTTCACAATCACCAAGTTCTGTTTCTGTGGATCGTCAAGTCGTATTCCATCAATTAAGTGCGCCTACCAGAAATTTGCCAAAGAATACAATAACGGAGTAGTGAGTGAAATTATCCAAACGGATGAGTCTGTTGCTAGAGGCTTGTGTTACTGGGGGATGAGAGATTTTAGTACCACCTCGATCTATCGAAGAGTGGAGGTATGCGACAAGGGAATGGTGGATGGGAAAGAGCAGTCGATGTTTGTGGAAGAGGTGGATGTGATAGATCGAGTGAGAGAACTGCGAGAAGAGGCAGAGAGAGAGATGGCTAGTGTGCTAAATGAAACGAAAGAAAGAGAGAAAGTGGTGAGTGAATATCGAAAGACGATGGATGAATGCAGGGAACTGGAGGCAAGGTAGGAATAAGGAGAAGGAGTGATGAATAGGCTGAAAGAGAAATATAGTGATGATAAGGAATTCATAACGAATGTCACTCAGTGTAATATTCGTTATGATACGATTGTATCTACTGGAGTCACAGGGTTCTTTAAAGATAAACAATACTATTCTACCTTTAAAGATGTATTGCAGGAGAATAACGGTCAGTCCTACTTGCAGATGTTAAGGAATACAAGTGAACTCACATTTTCTCCTCCTGTTTTTGTAGTATTACCCAAGTTTGATTATCCTCACTCTAGAGAAGGAGTTGTTACTAATAGTAATGATAGAAGTGGTAACAGTGATAGTAATACCAGTAGTGGTGATAGAAGTGTGAGTAGTCCAAGTGGTAATAGAAGTGTGAGTAGTCCAAGTGGTGATAGAAGTGTGAGTAGTCCAAATGGTGATAGAAGTGTGAGTAGTCCAAGTGGTAATAGAAGTATGAGCACTCCAAGTGGTAATAGAAATATGAGCACTCCAAGTGGTGGTGGTTATGGTGTTGCTAGTATTCAAACTAACACTCCAGCACAATTACCAATAAATATCCCATATGATAATGCAAGTAATACTCCAAGTTATAGTCAATCGCAGCAATCCACTAATTCATCTCAAAATTATACATTCAACCCATACAGGCAGCCTGACAAACAGTCATATAGTTCATCCTACCCAAGGAATTAGAACCTAAAGTCAAATATGATCACATAATTTATATTAATCCACTTCAAGCAGCAAATGACAACACATGTTTGTTATCAAACAAGAGATCTGAGTGTCCATTATCACAAAGACTTATTCTTCAGCCTCTTCGGTCTTTCCGTTCTTGTGGTTTCTTCTGAAGACACGTCCCTACACATCACACACCACACAAACACACA
>JZRM01000374.1:0-20646 GCA_000963415.1 Blastocystis sp. subtype 6 | reverse complement strand
CATAGAGTGAAGCAAAACGATTATCAGTGGGCTACAACAAGATGAGGACTGATCTCCAAAAAGCCACAAAAGAGAGCTTGCTCACGAAAACAAATCGCAGTTTCCACTTTACTTACCATCTCTCTCAAACAAAATATACAAATCTATTGAGTAGATTTATTATATAAGTGAATTGGTGATGTGGGTTCCGACGTGGATCTCTCTCTGCTTTTATGCAAGTATTCAACAGCAACACAATTCCGCCGTGACACTCCACCCCACTACTTCAATAATGCATATTAATAGCACACGAAAACCTCTTTGCATCCATGGAATAACACAAGTACCGGATGCTATGCCAGTGATCCGTATAAGAACGATGTTTTGCACTTGAGTATTTTACACATCCGACAGAGCAATGCATACGTTTCAAACAAAAATTGAAAAATGAGTGATGTAGCAATTAGCCAGATGAGAATCTTCGAATTGCGAAGTAAATTAAAAGAGAAGGGATTATCCTCATCTGGAACAAAGGCAGAACTGATTGCTCGATTAACTCAGTATTATGCGGAAAATAGTGCAGAGGTGACCGATAGAAAGGTAGATAACCCGCCTGAGCCGGAAAATAGGGAACCTGAAGAAAGTAGCTCCGATTTCAAAGCTTCTTATTCATAGTGATGCCTGAGCAACCTGCAAATACTATAAATGAAGAAAAACTGCAAAATCTGGTGCAGCAAAGTGAACCCTCGTTAGTTGATAGCACAGTTTCTAGTGATTCTGCAACTATTGGAGTGCCAGTAACTTCTAAAGCCATGGGATCGACCATTACACAAAAATCGGAGTTGCCTTCTATGGAGTCAGTAAATGTGATTGCTTCGGTTCCTGTTATACCGGAAGAGCCAGTAAAGGAGTCTCAGTACATCCCGAACAATGTGGATACGACTCTCTCTGTGTTGGAGGCGCGTTGCAAGCGTTTTGGCATTCCGTTTGACGCAGCCAAGTACACGATGCAGAAGCCGTCTGCTGGTCAGAACACACAGAGAGGAAGTGTAGCGAAGATGCTGCTGGGTTGATTGATAGGTCAGCAAGAAACTGGAGGAGCGGAGAAAGAGGTTTGGAGTTGTGAGTGAGGGGAGAAAGGCGACGAATACGAGGAAGGGATCGGACTCTACAAGGCGTCTTTTTGATGGAATGTCTGTGGAGGAAAAGCAAAAGATGGAGGCACGGATGAAACGCTTCGGATTATCGATTTAACCTATATTCTGTTTGTTGGGAGTTAACTGAGACATTTTGCTTCTGTTGCTGAGCTATTCTCACATAATAGTTCCAATGTTTTCAAGACTCGTTCTTCGTAGGTAGGCAGTGTGCCTCTGTGGCATAAGTTGCAGCAGTCCTATTGTTCGTATGGGTTTGAAGCCGTTGACTCGAGGCTTTGCTACTCGCTTCTACGACTCTCCTCTGTATCAAGCAATGAAGAAGGAGTACGAGTCTGCCTCTGAGGCCCAGGAGAAAGGTATTAGCAGGTTTCTTCTGTGACTGTAGACGTAACTGAGAGTCTCCAGAAAATGACAAAGCAGTTCAACAAAATGTACGCATCTGCTTCCATGTATAAGGCATAGGGGCTGGGAAGTGACAAATGAGTGGGGTTCTTCGGTTATCGCTTTATCAAAGCCTATTTCTGACGATGAAGATGTGTTCATTTCCTTCAAAGCGGACATGCAGAGTGATCTTTCGATTCCGGAGAATGTGCGTTTTCCGCAACAGTAATAACGACTAGAAGAACTCAGAAGACGCAGAGCTCCAGTTCAAGGTGTTCCAGAATGTGGGAACCCACACCCGTGAATCGACCCATCAGAACGGTGATTCCGAAGAGAGTTTCGGCATCGATCTGCAGATGATCTTTGTGGTAGTAGTGTCCGGTGTGTGTGACCTAGTGCAACTCGTCGAAGAGCAATCCGCTGGAAGTGCTGCACATGGATAGTGCGGTGGGGGTGGAGAGCGACACTGCCGATCTGAGCATAGACGACGATCGCTACCCAGGCCCTCCCTACGATGAGTGGGATGATACCATCAAGAAGAGCGTGGTCGATCATCTGAGGGATCTGGGCATCACCGAGAACTTCGCCAAGCTACTACTCCAGTTCGCACTGGACAAGGAGTACAGCGAGTACATCAACTTCCTCCGGAACATCGCTGTCGTGCCTGAAGACGGGGACGAGATCACTCCTCAGAGTAATTAGACTTTTGGTTTTGATTTCATTGTTTGTTTATCACCGCGAACGCACGTATGCCTGGAGAAAACTCACAGTTTATCGAGCAAGAATGTGAGTCCACGAGCTCTTTCTCACCTCCTAGCGATTATCGAGCCAGAGACATCTAGCTGCGAAGAGGATGAGCTAACAGTTAGAGTCAATTCGTCAGATAATGTTTTAGCAAGAGTACTGTTCTTGTTTGTCAACAACTCCGGATAACTCGGATATCGGGTATGAAAATGGTAATAACATAGGATAGGATTTTACTAGTAGAGCCGTCCGAGGTAATGGATGAAAAGCTGGGTATTCGCCATTGTGGGAATAATTACATAGAAAACAGCTCTTATCGATTTGTAACATTTAATATATGCTTTGGAATCGCAATGGTGATTCTGTTCCTTATGATCCTACAAGTCAGTTCTGTTTCTCAGAGTAATCGAATAGAGCCCTATGGTATCCAAGGAAGATTGTTCCGAAGATTTGAAAGGTTGTCTTCTATCTCTGTGGAAAGACTTCCGACGGTATTTTGATTTTTATTTTTGAACAAAGAGTTTATTCAAACCAATCAATATTCACACTACGAACAGGATCTGTTTCATACAGCTCCAGTAATGCAGTTTCGAGTCCCTCCTGTAACGATTCGGGAACAAACGCATTTACACGCAATACACAACCTCCATAATAGCCCTCACACACCTCACTATCTCCAACACATATATCACTCGACACTTGCCCTAGTTTTGCTAAGAGAGATGCTTTGTTCGCATCTTCGTCAATGGCAAGAGCGATTGCACAGTTGGGGCAGATTTTATCAATCGATTTATTCACAATCCCTCGCAGAAGTTGGCTCTCATATTCACGAAGATACTGCTCATACTCAAAAGGGATGTCGATTACAGGTCGTTGTTTACTCACTAAATGATACGCTTGATCATAGCTCCATCGGTTCTTCCAAATAAAGTATCCAATAGCACAAGAGCAAGAACGCGTTTGTCCATACGTGCAATGAATCAGAACATTCTGATTTGAATTAGCAACGTTCTGAATTCGCTGATTTACATTATTAGTATAGTCCAAAATGGAGAGTTTTCCATGATCCAGAACACGGTGACGAATTACCTCTATGGACGGATCACTAAGAAAGTAAACTTGCTCACAGCAATTTATGATCAGTAAAATGTTATTTCGGTGCAACCATTCCTACTTCTGAGTAGAACACAGTTACTTCACTTCATCCTGTGCAGCAGCTATTGGCCCCACAAAAATATTGCTGTCAATATAAGATGCCTGATTCATAAGCTATTTTTTTGAACTCTTACTTGGTCATACGGACTACAGTTAGTAGAGTAACATATATGTCTTAAAAATGGAAACCATTTACGATAAGGATAGTGCAACGTACGGAGTAAGTTTTTGTACGGTTTCCAGTGAACATGTTGTACTGTTGAAAACATTACCAAACCTTCAACCTAACACATTTTCTTCAAAAAATAATCTCATGATAACCGCGGGCAAAGTATGTGCTCATTCGCTTCCACACGTGCGTTCTCAAATGAATATGTCCGGAGTCCCAGCAAAGAATGAAGAAAAGGCTACAAAGAGCCCTACGAATCCCGACCAGCTGCAGACGTCTAGTTCGCTGACAAATTATGATGACTTGTACAATGATGCATCTCCCGAGCTGCAGCCTACAAATTCTCGAAAAGAATCACATCGAGCTAGCGAACGAGTACAGTAACACTGATCTTTCATTCTCTAGAAACGTCGTGAGCGTCTTAGTACAAGTATGGGAGTTTTGGATTCTATCGTGCGGTCGACGAGGAAATTTGCTAATAGGAAGAATGTTAAACTGGACAAGAATTCGGTGATCGAACATGCTATTGCCTACATCAAAGAGTTGCAACAGGTAAATGAAATGTACGAAAGACGTCTGGAAGAAGCGATGACACAAATCAAAACACTAAATACGATCCTTACAGCTTACTCTTGTTTTGTCTCTCATGTTTGATTATTTGTAGGCAATATGGGTCCAGCTCCAGTATTGAGTAGGGAAGCTCATTTACCATATTCTGTGTGCGTGGTGTCTCCATCTGGTTATCTGTAGTGGTATGACATGCAGCAAAGCTCCCAACGCCTCCTTCTATCCCTACCAGCCGTCTGCGACGAACTATCCTTTTTCTCTGGTGCCTCCTGTTGCGGAGGGTTATAGACCCGCCTCTCTTCAGGCGTCCCTCCAGCCTATGAACGCCCCTGTGTCTGCGCCCTCTTTTGATGCTTTGGTTCGAGCTGCTACAGAAACTTTGGCAAAGAAAGGATAACCGTCGCTTTATGAAAGTGTTTGTAGAAAATACAAAAGTAAAGGAAACGATAGAGTCCGCAGCCGAGGAGAACACTCCCCACTATGCAGAGAAAAGTACCGCGTCGCTGATTGACAGACTTTTGCTCTTCGATCGGCTGCGAAGAGATGACCAGCTTTGATTTTCCTCCATTGGAGAGAACGAGTTGATCGCCCTCTCTTGACAGACAGCCCTGCAAATAGACATGCTGATCCACTCTCAATCCCTCTTTGATAGCAAAAATCCTGACTCCAATAGGCGCGTTGTCTGAGATGAATTTGCGATCCAAATCACAGAGATATCTAGATGGAAACTACATCAAAATCGTACCTCTCCTTCTCCTCCCCTTCCAGCTCTCTTTCTTCTCGAGATGAGAGAGACATCAACAAAGCATGGCGGGTAGAGATTATGTCGGAAACTTTTATTAGAATTCTGCAGCCATTATTTGTACTGACAGTAAAGTCATTTGAACGACAATTCTGATCCACTAGATATCACAGAATAGAGAGAGATCAACAAATAGTCTTTCGATGCACCCAACACTTTGAATTGTCATCAAACTCTAATGAGCGCGCTTCAATCGTCAATTTTGTCAGAGGATCCGATTCAGTCTCTTCCTCCTCACGCTGAATCTAGATAAGATAGTATTTTAGAGTGATACGACTCCACATAGTGACACAGGAACTTCATTTTCAGAATCAATTTTTGCGAGAGCTTCTCCAAGAGTCAAGTAAGAAGTCCGTGAGAAAAAGGACGATCTAGTTGAAATCAGCAGTGTGTCTAACTACTTAAACAACTGTGATATCCCAAAAAGTGTTAAGGCAGATCCAGAGAACATCAGAGTATAGCATCCCGAATGATCACTCTGCCGGCTACCCTTAGGATACTGACCAGAAAGCATGGAAGATGGAAAGTAGCTCATGAATAAAAAAGTGTATCAACAAACAACGAAATACCCATAAATTACAACTCCCCGTTCATCACTTCCTGCACTTTACGAACGTAATCTAGAGTGAACGATGCTTCAAAGGATTACCGCTCTTCTCGTAGCAGCCCACACACTTCTGGCCTCTCTCAGCAAGATAGGACTTCAGCTGGCTAATACGCATCTTGGTAGGATCGAATGATTCACTTGTCCTTGGCTTGTCAGCACTGTACTTCACAGAACAAAACTCTGGATTGTTCTTGTTCAGCTTACGAATACACACATCCTCTGGAGGCATTCCGAAAGAGAGAGGACGAGAAACCTCTCTCTTGACAGGATCAATGTGATAGCACTACAATAGAGAGATCAGACGGCTGATACGATTTTCTTCTGCTCAGGAGACAGCTTTTTCTGTTTGCAATAAGAAGAAATCTTATCTTCAATCAATGTGATATCTTTTCGATCATCTTCACTCAGAGTTTTCTCGATTCCGCTTACAACATCAATACACACTATTCCTAACTTCAATATCGTCTATTTGTACCCTTGCACTCATCGGGAGTAATTTTCTTTGTTTCAGCAATGGCTAAAACTGTAAATAGTACTACAATCGATAAAAGATATCCTAGCTTCATAAATATCGTATAAGAATAATAAGTGAGAATTGTGGCATGTCAGTAATTTCGATTCGAATCTTCCAAATAGGTACTCACCTATTATCTTGAGTTGGTTACCCATTTTGAGTAGTCTTCACGTTTATAGGAAAATCGAATGAATAGTACCTTACACCTCTCCATACTTTTATCACAGATAATTGTGTTTTGAGTAGTACATATGAGAAATGGAATAGCAACTCTTGTTTCTTTCAACTTCAAATAGGATACCAACCAAGAGTAGTCGATATCCAGTTCCTGTAGAATCGCAATGGATTTCACAATCAACAACCGATTTACCTTGGGAAAGAGAATTGGTCATGGTGCATTTGGAGAAATCTATTTAGCGACTGATAATACCAACAGTAGGAACAGTTTGATTCATCGACTATAGACACTTCTGTTGCTGTGAAACTGGAACCGATATCGATGCGGTCACCCCAGCTTATGCATGAAGCGAAAGTGTACCAATGTCTTTCGAAGGGCGTTGGATTCCCAAGAATCCTGTACACTGGCACGAAGGATATGTACAACGTCATAGTGATGGACTTGCTGGGTCCAAATCTTCAGCAATTACTAGAGTATTGCAAGGGAACTTTTTCCATAAAAACGGTGTGCATGATTGCTCAAGAAGCACTCCTACGAATTGAATTTATGCACAAAATGGGCTATGTACATCGCGATATCAAACCTGAGAATTTCGTGATTGGTACTGGGTCCAAAGCAAATGTGATCTACTTGATCGACCTGGGTCTCTGTAAGCGATATCGCGATGCTTCAACCAACGCTCATATTCTGTACTCACACGCTCTCTGCTCCACTCTAGTTATTGCGAGAACAAGAGTCTCACCGGCACGCCACGCTATGCGAGCATAGGTAATCATCTCGGCATCGAGCAGAGTCGGCGAGACGACCTCGAGTCCTTCGGCTATGTGCTGCTGTACTTCCTCCGTGGCAGCCTTCCTTGGCAGGGTCTGCGTGCGGAGACGAAGAAGGAAAAATACCAGCGAATTCTGGACACCAAGCTGAGCGTGGGTCTGAAGGACCTCTGCGAGGGCTTCCCTCCCGCCTTCTACGTGTACCTCAACTACTGTCGCGAGCTTCGCTTCGATGAAACTCCCGACTATGAGTATCTGCGAAATCTGTTCCGCACGGCGATGATGGAGCGAGAGGAACGCAGCGACGGCCTCTTCGACTGGATCGACGGCTCCTGCGGCCACATCCCTGCTGCGCTGCCCAAGCACTTCCTCGACGAGAGCGGATCGCTGCGCAGCGATCTGCGGAGTCCTGCGCCTCGCGTGTACAGTCGATGCATGCTCATGCAGGGTCCGTCAGACCTGCTCTGCTCATCTCTAGATGCCGAGAGGGAGCTCAGGGACTCCGAGAACTCGTGGAACGAAGCCAGAAACGCAGAGACTCGGAAAAACGACGATGAACACACACAACTCAGACGCTCAGACTCGCCTCTAGTGACACCCAATGTGTCCACATCGATGGAGACTCACAGCGGAGAGGAGGCGGAAGAAGAACGTACTGCAGCAAAGGCCGAACAGAAAGGGCTGTTGAAAGTAGATCAAAACATGTTTATTGTTTGTTTGAATGCCTCCTTTGATCGAAGTTATTGAAGAAGATCAGCGTCGACACTATTATCCGCGTGACATCGTGGAGGATGTGGTAGTTGTCTCTCAGTCTCCGTCTGATATTCTTAATGCCATTTACACTTATGGCAGATTAAAGCCTGCAGATCAGCGCCACGAAATTCAGTATCTATTATATCGAATTGCATCTTATTGTCAAAAGGAGTCAACACGTATAAAAGCATTTGAGTAGCTATTGTTTAGACGATTCCGATATCCGGATCATTGAAAAATCTGTCCTGGATCTACTTCAACAACCGACAGTGTATATCCAATGGAGAAGCAAGAGTCTCGCATTGATGATTGCAACAAGACTATTCGACTTTCCAGATTGTCGTCAACAGCTCTGGCATATTCTAAACCCCGTTTTTTACATCCATTTTCTGTCTGATCCGAACGAGATTCTTCGCTCGTGTATTTTCCAACTCATAGAAAAAGCTGTTTGGGTCCACGACTCTTCCTGGATCGATTGGTTTGACTGTCTGTTAGGAATGGGGGAGCAGTCAGCGTGGATGGACTGGGTTCAGAATCGTCTTCCCCAAGCGGACGCTCGTGGTCGAGTGCATTCTCGACTTCTGCTCTGCATCAACACCCCTTCAGAAAGTCTGCATCGCGACGACGTTGTTCATTATTCTCTGTTCATCGTCGAGGGCGTTCAAATCACCTGTTTTCTGAACGGTAGATTCTCCTGCGTGAGTCCGTTCAATCGATCGCCGAAGAGGTTTTCTCGGCAGTCGAATCGATGCTGGTTTTGTTTCCGAAAGAAATCGACGTCTCGCAACTCGTCGAACACGCTTCGCCGCACAATTCGGTCGCTGAACACCTCTGTTTCGTCTTTTATCGACTCGGAAACAGTGCTGCAGTCGAGTTTCCTGACCAGACTGCACTCTTCCGAGATGTTTTTCTGTTGTTTGCCTCTCATTCAGAGCGCTTCGTCCACTGTCGAGTCTCTCAGCTGTCTCTTTCTAAGCTTTGTTCGTGGATTGATCGATTCGACTGCTCGATCGACTCGTAGACATCAGAACCAGCTGACATAGAGATGATCTGCTTCTTCAGAACTCACTCCTGCAGCTTCTTCGAGTGATTCACACTCTTCTGCAACGAAACTCATTCCACGATCTACAACTCGAGTGTTGGAAAACAGTTACGATGTTGTGCAAAGTGAGAAAAGGGAATTGGCTCTCTGGACGCTGTTTTTTCAGCAGAAATGAGTGATTCGTAGTGTGGTCTCACGTATTATTCATACAGCAAGCATCGAATGAGCGGTTTTTGTGGCAAGAAATGGATCCTCATGAGTTGATCAATCGGTTGGGAAACGAAGCGAATAAAATTGCCTATCAGTTGATGCTGTTTCTCGATACATTACGGGAAACACGCGAGCCTTGCGAGTTGGATTGCTACTTAAACGGAGAACTCGCGGTGTTTGCGTCAATTCGGTTCATTCTCTTTGTGATTAAATACAATTCGCTCTCTGAAGAAGCAGGACGAAGTGGTTTGTACTGTCGATGGCTGTTAAAACTACTGCTTCGTGTGAATTATGCAGATTCACTGGCGAAGAAAGAGTTTAACGAGGTACTGCGGGTGATGAAGCGTGTCCTTCAGGATGCTCCTGAACTATCTCTTCTTCCTTATTATTCACAGATTATCTCTGGATTGAAAAACAATTTGCAGTTCTCTCATGATGCAGAGAGTGTCAATGAGTGTTACACAATTGTGGAAGTGGCGCTGAAGGACATGATTCGAGACCAAGCTGACCAGGAATTGAGTGTCTTGGGAGTCGAAACGATGCATCAGTTAGTTGCTTCGCTACCTGTTCTCACTCTTTACTGCTATGATACACATTTAGATGGAATTCGTAGATTGTTTTCTGTGCTGGATCCAGGCTACTGCTTTGCTGAGTTTCAACGAATCATCCAGTTTGCAGATGGAGGATTTGTGGATGCTGTTGCTATAAAGAATGTGGAGGCATTGCTGCGACTACTGATTTTGGTATGCGATCGATGTCCTGACCGTGTGCGACAGCTCATTAGCGACTGCTGTCTACTCGGATTTGATGCGTATCGAATCAGTATACAGTGAACTTGTAGAGTGATTTACGCAGGACGAATGCGAGTGGCAGGTGGAACAGGAGCTGTGGATTCTCTAGTGACGACATATTGGGTACAACTAGTTGAAATTACTGGCGAGACGGCAATGAAGTATCTGCAAGTCTTCTACCAACGCATCGACTCAAAATCGGTCCAGAATGTCTTCGATGTACGTCCATCGCTTCAATCTGCGCTTCAGAGACATGTAGCGGAAGATCATTGTGACTATTGTAGTCAATTCACATGGAGTGTTTGTAGCAAACATACGAACCTTTTCTTCTGCTTAATCTCCACGAATCGTCCATCATCTTGTAGTTGAAGATTGCTTGGAGCTTTTCCTCTTTCTTTGCCTTCGATAGTTGCTTACCATCAGATCGTTTGTAGAACTTCGGTGCCAGTTCGGGTAACCACCGTGGGTCGATCGCTACATGTTACTGCTTCATGACTACCTACCCATCACATTCATCATATATTCACGAGATGTCATTTTGATTTCATCATAACAGACCCATTCGGGCTCGCGTCCGACCATGCTGCTGGATGGATGGAGGTGCACGATGTTTCCCTCCAGGAGCGTTTTGTAACCATCTGAATCGCGCTTTGCTACATTTGTGAAGTATCCGCTCAGGATGGACTTTTGAATTGCCTGGTAGTCGTGACCACTCTCAATGATTTGCATGTTATATCGCGTCATGATGCGAGCGAGTTGCTGCCGCACATCTGCAGCTCGCTTCATTGACCGTTCCTGAATGAAGTGGTCATCACACCACCGCTTGCTCCGTCCATTTCGCTCCCACGCATTATAAATGGACAGCAGTGTGATGTGGTCTCCTTCTGATGCAAACAGCATCGCATGCTTCTGGTCTGCCTGCGCTTGCTTCTCCTTCGGCCGGACATACACATTCTCCACACTCAGCATCGACACGACGGTCAGCACTTCAGCCGAACAGCCCAATTTCTCGCTTGTCAACAGCGCCTTGGCAAGCTGCGGATTCAGGGGAAACTCCGCCATCTTCCTACCGAGCGGCGTGAGCAGTCCATCATTGTCAAGACAGTCGAGGATATAGAGACGTTCCATCGCATTCACAAGAGACTGGGTGGAAGGAGGATCCATCAGATTAAAGTGAATCAAGTCATTGATTCCCATCGCCTTCAGCTGCAGTACAGTGCTGTCAAGATTCGATCGTTGGATTTCTGGAATGCTGGTTGGGAGCATCTCGTTCTGAAAGGCGCTCTGTGTGTACAATCGATAGCACTTTCCAGGTCCTGTACGGCCTGCTCGACCCGCACGTTGATTGGCAGAGTCCTGCGATATCGGAGTGACAATCAGAGAATCCATCCCAGTCTTCGGGTTATACACAGACTGCTTGCAGAAGCCGCTGTCTACCACATAGTAGATGCCATCAATAGTCAGAGAGGCTTCCGCAATATTGGTCGCAATCACTACCTTACGACAGCCTTCAGGAACTTGCTCAAAGATGCGCTGCTGCTGCTCATACGTCTGTGCTCCGAATGCAGGTAGGATAATCATAGGTGGAATGGTGTCATCTGCACATCTTTTCTGTCGGTCCTCCAGCATCTAGAGTCAATCCATCTCACGATCCCTACATCGCAAGCAAACTCGATCTCTTCCTGACCGGTGAGGAACACAAGGATGTCACCAGGACCCTCTTCTTTGTTGATGTCCCATACAGTCTGGAGCGCTGACTCCAAATAGTTTGGCTCCGGAGCACTGAGATACTTCGTCTGAACATAGAACGTACGACCCTTAATTCGCAAAATGGGAGCGTTATTGAAGTAGCGAGAGAATTTCTCTTCGTTCAGAGTGGCAGAGGTAATGATCAGCTTCAAATCGGAACGCTTCTCCACAAGCTGCTTTACTAGTGTGAATAAGACGTCAGTGTCTAAGGACCGTTCGTGTGCCTCATCGAGAATGATTACAGAGTATCTGGAGAGCTGAGGATCAGCAAGATACTCACGCATCAACATTCCAGCAGTCATGTACTTTATGATCGTACGACTACTTGTCCGATCCATAAAACGAACCGAAAATCCGACCTCTTCTCCCAGTTTGCACCCAAACTCGGTCGCTACACGAGCTGCCACAGAAGTTGCTGCGACACGACGTGGCTGCGTGCATCCAACCATCTTGTGTCCATTAATACCCGCCTCCACGATGTACTGCGTGAGCTGAGTGGTCTTTCCGCTTCCCGTCTCTCCAACAATAATCAAAATGCTGTTTTCACGGATGGCTTTGATGAGCACCTCACGCATCTCGTAAACAGGAAGACGCCTGCGCTGCTCCTGGATCGATAAGGAGCTGCGTGGCGTAATTTTGATCTTCGGAAGCGTTCTGACGGACTGCTGCGACGCGTTGGAGAGATTCGCTAGATTCAGCGACCGAACTTCAGAGGAGAGAAGATGGATTCCGCCCTCAGGCATCGGGTCATCGAAAGAGGACGAGAAGTTCTATCAGTTACTCACCATGGACTCGCCTACCTCAGGAAGTCTTTCTCGCTCCTCCCGCAACTGACGTTCCCTCAGCATCTTCCGCTCCTTCATCATCTCCTGGCCTGCGATGGCAGCGCGGTTCATCGTCCCCTCAGGATTCTTGATAATCTTCGGCGGCTCCATCGCCACCTTGCTCGTTGCGTAGCCTGCCAAGAAAGGCGCGATCTGCTCTTGGATGTCAATGTCCACTGCTTCTTCCGGCCGGATTTCCTCGTCGTCTCCGGCCTTTTCGAACTCAGAGAGCATCTCCTTCTTCTGGTCTGCAGTCAGGACGCCCGAGGCCATCAGCTGCTGCATTTCGAAGAGGTCCATCGAGTTGAGACGACGACGGCGACGGGGCGGAGATCGATTTCCTCGCGTCTCCCCCACCGGAGCCTGGATGACCGAGGGAAGAGAAGAGATGTCCTCCCCGGTCTGCTGATCGACGTCCTTGATGCTCAGACTGATTTTGTTGTCTCGGATTTGAGTCACCTTCACCTTCACCCGCTGGTTCACGTGCAACACGTCGCTCGGATGTCGGATTCGCTCGCGCGCGATGCAGCTGATGTGGCACAGTCCGTCGCGCCGTGGATACGCGTCTACCAGCTCGATGAAGGCACCGTAGTCCATGATGCTGCGCACCTCACCGTCATAAATCCCATTCTGCACAATCTCCCTTGCTTGCGCGCGACGGTGGTGCGAGTGGCGGTCACTGGAGTGGGAGCGATCTCGGTGCGAATGGTGATGAGAGTGATGTCCTCGTGAGGATGAACGCGAGCGAGAACGAGAACGAGAACGAGAGCGAGAGTGTCTTCTGTGCACATCCTCTTTAGGACGTAGATTGCTTCTATGTTTCAATAGAGTTTTTAAACATACTCCACAGAAGAGTTCTTAGATAAAGCAGCAGCGTCATCTGCGCGAGTTTCTGAAACAGTTCTCCCAGGCGGAGAATCATTCTTCTTCGGTACAGCATTTTCACCAGCTGCTTGTTCTTTCGGGTATAGCAAGTGAATCGTATGGTATAACTGCTCTGCGAAAGAAATATCGATAGGGACGTCATTCTCTGCGAGCGTCTTGAGGTTTTCTTTTGGTGTGGCACTACTCATCGCAACATGTATCAAAAACTAATCTTCACAAGGTACGGAATCACAATTACCTCTGCAACAGACTTATCACTAAAACCAAGACGACTCTGCATCTCCTTGCAAACCTTGGAAACAGTGGACAGATACTTCATTTTCTGCACTGCGTTCATATCCTTCGGTTCGAGAAAAGTGCTCATTTTTCTTTTTTGAACAAACAACACTTATTTCACTCCCGCAGTAAATCTATTCGATAGAGCAAGGCACATACAATATACGCGACAGCGACCTCCTTCGACTTGATCTTCTCCTCCAACTCCTTCATGTTCTCGTCCTCGAGTCTGCGGATATCCTGCATCGTCAGGTTGTGCCACTTGTCGATCGTGCACGTCATCTGCCGTTCGCAGACACTATCTGGTGAGAGACGCAGAGTCCTACCGATTCATGTAGCATTGCTGGTTGTAGACCAGATTTTCGCCGATGGTCTGCAGTCCGAAGAACTTGAAGTCGATGTGGAGAAGCCAGTACTGGCAGGAGATGTTCTTCACGTCTACTCGCCACTCCAGCACAGCAAATACCCCAGTTCTTGTACCAGCCGGAGGCCAAGGGACTGCCCGGGATGTTCTCCGCGTGGAGCTTGGTGAGGTCCTGGAGATGAGACGACATGCAGAGAGACACCTCAGACTCGGGAATCGTCTCGCTCTTGTAGATGTCGCACATGTCGTAGAACTCGACATAGCGCTCCTGCTTCTCGGCATCGGAGAGATTGAACACGTTGTCGTTCTCGCCCTGCGTTAGAACAAACCACGATGCCCACCTTGTCGTTGTTCAGAATCTTCATCTCCAGCACAATGTGGAATTTCTGGCGATCCAGGAACCCGTTCGTGATCACTGAGTAGCGGTAGTCCTTTGAGCACCACGCCTGCTCTTCGAGAATCATAGAATCTTTGCTCGGAGTAGAGAAAGTAAAATACCCTTAGGAAGGATCGCAGCTAGCCAGCTGGGGACCTTCGACGCAATGAGGAAGCTAGTTCTGAATGTACAGATCAGAGAGTACTGCTTCAGCGTGTACTGGCCCTTGTTCTTGGGAACAGCGTACCCATCAATCCCGATGTCCCAATGTCCGTCGGTGTTGTCGTAACTATAGGGAAGGAGAAAAAGGAACAACGCACGGCTCGTTCTTAAACCACTTCACTCCCTCGCCACCTCCGGTGGCCTCAAGATTTGCCATCATCACCATGTACTGATAGCCGATGAAGGGATCTTGGACGCAGAAAGGGAGAGGAACTCTAAATTCGAGAAGCATTGCAGGAGAGTTAGTAACAAACAAAAAGAAATTTGGTAACTACACAAAAACATCACTCGGTCGATTATTGCAATCGACACATTTGCAATTATCTGTACAATATCTGCCAGACTGGTAACAAGAACAGTATTTCTTGTTGCACAGACTTTTCTGGCAGGCACAACACCAAGTATCTGTATAGCCATTAACTTTGCAAACTCGTTTAAAAGCTTTTGGATTCCTCTTCTTCATCCGTTTCAAGGCCTTTTTTCGCTCGGGAAATTTTGCACGATTAAGGCAATCCGTGCAACCGCATAGCTCGGTGCAGGTCCTCCCCGCCTTCAGACACTCGCAGTAGAGTTTGAGGCAGTGCGTCTTCGAGCAGGTGCATCGGACGATGGGCGAGGGCGGATAGTCAGGCTGGGGGACCGGATCGACCTGGGGGAAGGGAAGCGGGGTCACGGGAGGAGATACGCAAGGTTGTGAGGCAAAAATGATTACCGGTTGAATCACTTGCAACGGCTGCGTGGCAGGACGGAGCGGGAATGAGCAAAAGGGTGACTGCAGCGGCTGCGAGCCAATGCATGATGTCACAGACTGGGAATGCGCGCTGGAACGCTCTACATCGACGGCCGTCACAGGTGGAGCCTCACAGGTAACACTATAGGGACGATTCCTACGAGTGAACAGACGAATGCTACCCCACATTATAGGAACACAGGTGGAAGAAAAAATGCGCATCGGAGGTAGAACCGATACAGATTCTGCGTCCGAAGAAATGGACTACATCAAACCAAGAGAAGAGGACTACAAAACTAATTTGCGGACTTTGGAGCTGGATTGTCGTGTTTCGGATCTTTGCTACACTTCCAGAATCAAAACGGTCCACATGAAAGGGAATAGGATGTCGCAAAATAGAGGGTCTTGTAGATTGTATATTTTCAGCTTCCTCTATATGTCTATTAGTCATCTCGTTCGGCTGATTAGGTTTATTTGAACATGGCTCGGAAACACTAGGAACACTCTAGATAATGAATTCAATAGAATACCAGAACAAAATGTTTGTTGTTGTCATTATTTGCTCTATCAGAATCAGAAACGGTAGAATCACAGGGAGCAGAGCTATCCATATAGTGAATAGAACCTATGTTCAAACAACATACAGCAAGACAAACAAATGAAACACTTTAGGAAACAGACCCAAAAGAAAAACACTGAATAGAGTCCACAAGGGGATAGTATCAATCCTCTTTGAAAATATGAAAGAATTAGTCCTAAATAATCGAAAAGTCGATAATTTATCAATGGACAATGAAAATCAACGGAAATAAGTATGGGCGCACAAGAAAATGAACGATCTGATTGGACAGCACTTTATTCCAAAAAACAAGACAAGAAAACAATCTTACAAGACTACAAAAACGAAGAACTGATTCATTGAAATCATATATTGTAATACCCCTGCCTCTACTGAGTTTTTCCTATGCTCAAGTACTCTCACAGCCAACTACCATCTTTTCCACCCATTCACTGTTTTCACGAATTCTAGAGAAATAGTCGTCTAACGCATGCAGAAGAGGTTCTCTGTGATACTCATAAAAGGCATAGAGTAAAGACAAGGGCGTTTTACTCGTCTCATACACCAGGTGATAGGCATTCTGTTCTATGATACAATTCAACTCAACGTCAGGCTATCTCAAAGCGCCTACACACTCTTTCATTATGGCTGCAGAATTCGATTCTATCGTTTTCTTCAGAACTGGATTATCGTTCTGAGCGTCGTATATCACCAGCACCTCCAGAAACGAACACACAGCGATCTGTAGTTCCTTCTGAAACGAACCGATCGCTGCTCCTGCTGTCTCCACAATGCAACACAGGCACGGCAGACTTGCTACCAAGTTTCCACAGACTCTCATGCAGTCGTGGAGACTGTTGTACAG
This sequence comes from Blastocystis sp. subtype 6, assembly GCA_000963415.1. NCBI lineage: Eukaryota > Bigyra > Opalinata > Blastocystidae > Blastocystis > Blastocystis sp. subtype 6. The sequence goes on along the minus strand of JZRM01000374.1, from coordinate 3,977 downwards.
CGCCTACCGTTCACGAGAAGAGCCAGACTTACGGTGAGACGAGCAGCACTCTCGCTGAAGCCGTTTTCCTTGTCAGCATTGAGCAGAACGCTCTGGACGACGGAGTGCAGCGATGGTTGCATCCATGTCTGCAATCTACATTACACGACTGATCCGCACATACGCTCCAACGGTCCCACCGCTCACCAGGATTTCCCCGAGGAGAGTCACGTACACAGCGTTGCCGCCCGATCGAACAGCCGCAACCAGCATCTGGGCAAGCATTTGAAGACTAGCAGGGTCCTCTCGCACCAGAATACGCAGCAGGAGAGATGTACACTCCTTCCAGGTGTCCAAGACATATCTATGATTGAAAGAATCCACTTTTCGCACTCGTTCTTGATTGCTGTTCCCAGAAAACAGAGTTGGTCCAGAATAGCCTTCAATTCGTTTAGGAAAGCCATTGAAGGGTGAGGAAACAGGGGTCGAGCGTGAGAAAGAAGGACTTTTAAACCATCCAGATCCGTAAGACGACATACAGTGTGCAACTGAGTACTGAACCATGTACTGCGACTCTCTTCCATCTGTTGAACCAGTGCGCAACATCCTTCAAGAACACCAGGCACCGCTTTAGGAGGAAGAGAGCTGATATCTATCGACAGCAGCTGATCTATATGAAAAGTAGAATCAGACCAAACAGAACAGATTCTGTAACGAACGGATCGAAGCTCCCTGTTTACACAAAACAGCAAATGTATCAGAAGCGGTATCAGCATAAGGAGAAGTCAGCTGTGAGGCAACACCCTGCAAAACAGACTCAAAGAGGGCAGGTGAAGTTGAGATAGCGTGAGCAAGACATCGGAGGAGGAAAAACATCGACCGTGCAGTCACCGAGCATTGCAAGATCTGGGAAGAATGGAAGAGAAGCTACATGCAAAGGAGGATCAAGCGTTACTTGCACAAGCTCTTCATTCTCTAGGAATTCCATTTCACGACAGAGACAACCAAGAGCATAGAGCATCCCGTCAAGATGAGCAAGGTTATTTTGCTGCAAATCCTGCTGTGCTGCGATGATCGTTGCATAGAGAGTATCCTCTTCATCTAACACATGGCTGAGTTGCACGAGAGTATACTAGGATCAATCTACTACGAAAGAGATACTCCAAGACGGTGACGCAGTGACTGAGCAAGCTCAAGAAGAGATTCGTCAAGATGATCACTCGGAAACACGAGATATTTGAGGAGGATGTCTCGGAGAGAGGATAGCTGCGTGAACAGGGGGTGAGAGATGACTCGCGGGACATTTTCCTTGTGAAGAAACCCTTCCAAGAAGTCGATGGTCTGGGCAACAAGCGTGTGGTCAGGAATTTCAAACAATTGAATTATACACTACAGTTCAATTCCTCATTCATTGCTACTGTCCATACTGTATTCATGATCCCTTCGGGTTGCGAACAGAATAGAGAAGCGCCTTCTTCCGCAAGAGTGCAAGCGATTCTCAGCCATGCACTGGCCAGTGGCTTCTGTGGCAAGTCGGTGAAATAGTAGATGGATGCATCATAATCGATGTTCTGCATGAGACTGCCATTTGTATGTTCGATCCATTGAGAAGCGAATAGGACTCGTTCCGAATCCTCTTTGGAATCCTGAAGAGCATCGGTCAATGTCGTTGCTGTTTCCATGCAGTTCGATTCGGAGTGAAGTTGCTGAGCTTGAAAAAGAGCCAAGATCAAACAGTGAATAAAAACGTCAGTAGTGAGGGACATTGCAGCAGCATAGAGAGTGAGATAGCATGGATAGACACCCACGCATGGATACTCTCAATCAATGGAGTCTAGGGACAACGAAGAGGAGAAGACTACCACAAGAGAATCAGGTAAAAAAGAGTTGGAATCGATTATGGATAGAAAATACGCAACAACAGAAGAGCTGTAAGACTGCAAACGCTGCAAGTTGAATTCGGCATAGTAAGACAACGAGGAGAACTACACTTCAGAACCGTCTGCAGATCGACTCTATTATCTTGGCATTCTAGAGGTAGCTGGCCTAAAAAATGAATAAAGAGCAGCGGAGCATTCGAGGAAATGAAACTATTTGCAATGTTTATAATTAGAGAAGAATCATCGACAATTAAAAGAGCTGTAGAAGAAAAAGCAGTGGCAAGGAGACGACTTAGAACAGGATCTAATGTCAAATTCCTAGAATACATATACCATTTCCAAGAACATTCACTAAAGAAAACAAATCACTGAGAATGGACGACCGATTCTCAGATGTTAGCGAAAGGAAGGAACGACGTAAATAACTGCAATTTACAATATTTAAATGACATTACCTAATCATCGTGTTCAACATAAATATCGAGTAATACTGTTTTTCATTCCGTAAGCAAACTTCAATACAAATAGGCCAAATCGTATCTCCAGTTTGCCATTCTTGTAGCCATCTATCAGCAATGCTAGATTGCACAGAGTCAGCAGATTGGTATAACATCTACACTCAATAACAGTTACGCGAACTACATCAATCATGAGTAGAATATCAGAGACATTTTGACTCGATGGCTCCATTTCAACGCGAGCGTAATGGAAAAAACTTGTCTAACAAACAAAACTAGCATAGTAACGGATAACAGATTATTGAGGATTACGCTTAGTAGTTCGGTTATAGATCAGATTCAAAATGCTTTTAAATGTACGATTCTTTTTGACTGACGGTGCCCCCATCTTTCTCAGTGGTCGGCGAATACGGTTAACTATTTCATTTGAGGTGTCTACATCGACATTTGAGTAGATCTCGTTCCAAATGATGCGAGCACATGCTGCCTTCGATATATATCCGGATTTAACGAGATTACGATAGCACTCCATAATATATTCTCTCTCCTCTGGCAAGAAAGGAACTCTATCACGTTTGCCTCCAGCTAACCTAGATTGCTTTTTAGAACCAGAAAACGAAGTGGCATCGATTGAGAGAACACATCCATCTTTCTCAATATTGAGTTTCTTTGTATTACTAGGGATATGAATCTTCAAAATATCGTTCTCAATTATATAATTGATATCAATAGGACCCTCCTCCATTCCTATTGCAGGTTGAGATACCACTCCTACATGGTCCTCACTGCTATTACTGGGATAGAAATAGTCCTTGTATTCTTTCACATATTCCTCGTTTTTCATTTGGTCACCCAGTGGCAATTCTTGAAATTCTTTCGTAAGAAAAGTAGAGCTGAATGGAGGCAGGTCACCTATCAGTTCATCTACTAATTATAAAGGAAATAAGACTACTTCCAATGTCGATAGCTTCACTGCTGGTATCATCATTTATCATTTCCCCATATACTCCATCGCTCCTCACAGTTTGTTCTTCTTCACTTTCCGAAATTCTCATGAAGAAAATATAAAAAAGGAATACTGTATTATATTATACCCCCAAAAAAACGCTTATGTAATTACTGACAATTAGGACTATAGTTATAATTTACTTGTTATAGGGACAAATAGTCAGTCAATAGTTAATTAAGGAACCATTTATTGTTATGAAATGTTACATTTTTAATGAAAGCAGACAGATAGCAAAGTCATAGCTATGAGTATTCCATAATATGTTAAAATAAACTAAACTGATAATTTTACAATACGGTATCTTGCAATGACCTCAATGACTGAAAAAGTATGTCGTCACCCCCACTCTCGATATTATATCGGCTCGGCGTAGTCAACTATGTCATTTCTTATGCCTGAATATACCTCACCTCAAACTGGGAAGATTCATATCGATCTCCGGGGACGAGATTTCCCTTCTCTTGGTGTTTTAGCTCGAAATCAACTGAATTACCATCCTCATGTTCCACCACTGTTCCAGAATCCACAGGCTACGACGGTGACAAGAAGTTCTGCACCCTTATTAATAGGTTGCCAGATATGACCAAGTCACTTTCAGGAATTGCGACAAAAGGATCATTCGCCATTACTTCCCCAACACTTTCAAGTTCC
>JZRM01000371.1:0-15815 GCA_000963415.1 Blastocystis sp. subtype 6 | reverse complement strand
TTTATTGTTTGTTTAACAAACTGTCTACTATCTAATTATACTTTTGTAGTCTTCCCCTTGGCCTTTTCCCTCTTTGCTCCTCTTACACCACCAACAGCTTTTCTCTTTCTGGAAACCTTGACCAAGAGGTAAACAACAACAATTAAAATGACAACAACTACCACAATGGCAATAACCAAACTGAGATAAGAGATACATATACCACTTATTTCTTGCCATTCTCCGTCCTTGCTTCCTAATATACATGCTCTTGTCTGAGTTCCAAAGTAACTACCCTGAACCCCACAATCATATGTTGCAACTGAATCGATGGGAGTTGTCGGCCAAACGCCATCAGCCCGACACTCTCCTAAACGAACGCTGATAGTGACGATAGCATTATTAACTCCCGAAGGATTTCCACCCATAATAGTGAATGCTGTCGGCTCAGTAACATTCACTGGGGTTCCACTAATAATACCAGTTTCCTTGTTAAGTGATAAACCATTCGGAAGTACTTCACCCTCTAGAAGATACCACTCTAGAATGATGTTGTCGTAGCTAGGTGCATCTGTAGTAAACGGAATATCCTTAACAAGAACATAATGATCTGCCTGGTACTGAATATTGCTAGGAATTTTGTAGTGACACTGATCTGTCTTGATTTCTCCCAACACGCCATCGACACACTCTCTATAGGAGTAGCCTGTAAAGCCGCTGGCACATGCTGCAGGAGAGATCTGACCTTCATAAACAGAGGGATACACTTCATCACCATAGCAAATGGTACCTGATGCTTTGCAGTAAAGCGTCATAAGTTCTGTAACTGGAGGGGGAGTTCCTGAGGAAGGAACAGCGTCTATCTGCCAACGCAGCGCGGAGAATCCTATCAAACCAGCAGGAACACTGTACACACTTCGAAGTCGGGATTTCGTACTTTCCCCGGCTATCTGCTGCAGTGTAATAAAATCAGGATCACTCAGACGTCCATACCAAGAGAAGCCCCATTGTGATGCATCATTACTTGTTAAGAGCCCATAGCCGTTGAATCGACTTCCTTCTAAGTTCTCAATCTGCCACTCGATGTATGGGTAGTTGACTAACTCAAATCGGCTTGTTGCTAAAGGTGACAGATCGAAAAAGTTATCGGTGGTTCCATCAGACAGCGGTGTAGAGATTACGTTCAGCATAGAATCACGAAGAATTGAACAATCACTCACACCAAATACTCCTGTAGCATAGAAAGACACAGGAACAGACGAAGATGTATCCACAGCACGATGTAACTCAATAGCAATCACATTATCCAAACTTGATGCGTTTACCATGTTCATAATAACATGGAAAAACACTGGCCGTGATGCATCATGCTCCGTAGGTGCTTCTGTCGAAGAGGTGACATCAGATGGTAAATTGAATCGAGCGATCTTAAGACCATTCATATAGGCGATGAGGCCACCTCCAAATTTCACCAGTACATTCAGCACTGGATAATCCTCAATCGAGGGGATTGAGAAATGATGACGAAGATACACTGTAATCGGAGTAGCTGTCCCAATTTCTTCAGCTTTTGTGACTTCCCAGTCACTATCGTCGTATCCAATCTGGAGCCAGTCATTTGACACCTCCTCACGTTGAATCTTCCAATCAGTGAAGGCACTTTGGAAGGGAAGATAGGAAGAGAAGAGTACATTCTTGTTTCCTGCATCTACCTGTTCCACCTCAAATCGGAATTCTCCGACATCCACTGAGAGCATCATTCCTGCAGGATTGTACCATCCATCACCCCATGAATCCCGAAGCTGCATTGTGTAGAGATTATCAGGAAGGCAGAAATCATAATAAACTAAGGAAGAAGACTGAGAAAAGCGATCAACCGATGACACTACTGTTCCTGAAGTATCCCGTCCAGAATATAGAGCATAAGAGCCCTCGCTAGGCGAGAAGTCAGTTCGAACAGTCATCGTGATCAGTGATCTACCTCCTGTGCAATAGCTAACAATTAAGTGCAAGGTAAATGAGACAGCTCCTCCCGTTACCTTTGTCGCACTAATTGTATAGTCGCCACTTCCAACCTCTCCGGTCGTACCCGATATCATGCCAGTTGTAGAATCAATGGTGATTCCGGTGGGCAGCGCTGGAGTGACATTGAATGCAGTGTAGAATTCACTGTTAGGATACACTTCAGCCATTTCAATATTTTGGAAAATTGTAAGAGGAGATGTGTATGAAAGTGCAGGAACATCGAAATCCATAGACTCAATTCGAAGATCCAACATAGTAATTCTCCATCCATTTGTTCCGGAAGATTTTATGGTATTCCATCGATAACGATTATATGGTTTGTTGTTTAGAATCCAAATCTGTTTGTTCTGGCCTGCAAAAGACCACTCCAAACCAGATACAACTTTCAACGGTATATAGTCCTCATCCTCTGGATTCTTTGCCGAAAATGTAAAGGAATTTACATTATAGTCATTGCTATCTAAGTCATTCGATATTACCATCATATTTATCCACTCGCGACGGTTTATGAACTCTATTGTGAGTTGATTTCCCATGCTCCCAGAATTAGAAATAACGTATCCATGATAATGATCGAATGGATACGTATTTGTTCCACTGATTCCACTTGATAGAACGTTGTACTCAAAAACACGACTGTGCTCTTCTTTTTCAATCAGGCGAATAGTACAATCGAATATCGATGAGAGTTGAGAAGTCGTAACTGATACTATTGCAATTGCAATGGTATTCATACCTTCCACAATGTTAGCCACTGAAGGGCTTTCTTCTGTCTCATATGTCTTAACTGGAAATGTAGCCATATGATAATACACTTCATACACACTTGTAGTCGCTTGAGACTCAGAAGTTAGCTCTCCTTCGACTCCATAACGGAATATCTCTCGATTATTCATCACAATGATGATTCCATAGCAATACTGAACATTAATGCTAAACGATGTGATATTGGCCAATGAGTCCACATTGAATGTTTTCTTGTATAACTGAATACGATTTGTTGAATCTGGGAATAGACCATAAGAAGAGGTATTCCACCCCGTAGTCACAGACGCGTCATACCAATTCTGAGGAACTTCGCTATGTTTATACAACCATTCGTCTCCAGGCTTCACCAAGTACTCCAGACTTATAATGTAGTAGTTTGGAAGATTCAGAGCAGGGTCACGTCGAGCTCTAGCAATCGTTTCTATCCTGTCTCCCTTGAGCAATAGTCTCACATACAAATATGATAAGGCTGACCAACTTTCTTCCCCCATTTCAATGCCAATACGATCCGTTGTTAAGCACAGATGCGTCGCTACATCTTGATTACTCGGATTTGCATTATCAGGCCCAACGCTCATAATCACTTCCTTTGTCATCTCGTCCCATATGGTGAATAACTCGAGAGTGGCATCCGACTTGTACGTTCGAAGGATTTCGACCATCTTTCCTTGGCAGTTGACGATCTGTAAGGAAAAGCTTCCCGATATTCCTCCATTCATGCTGGAATGGATTGTGATAGTGGCATTAGGGAAAACACTAGTAGGGATACCAGATAGGACGCATGTCTGAGAGTCCAAACTCAGTCCAGAAGGGAGAGAAGAAGTTGTAGTACAGTTTGTTATCAGCGAGTCGCTCGGTCGGATCTCAAAGTAATCATTATTCACATAATAGGTATAACTTGATTGCGGATAAACTATAGTACTAATAGGTTGAACATTACAGACTGCCGGCTGCATCTCGTATAGGTAGAGTATTGATCCAGGACTCGAGAATGATCCGCGATAATAACGCCATGCTGACTGCTGTGAATATGTCGACCAACTTGTATGTTGTACAGTATTGATTACCACATTAGAGACAGTAATGAAGGGTGAATAGTCACTTCCATCCATGGATCCACTGAACGAAAATGACCGAAGAGCAGACAGAAAAGACTGTGTGTAGACCCGTAAACCATTTACAACAGGAATTACGTTTCCACTGAAGTAGTAGTCCACTGTTACTGGATATGTGCCCGAGTAGATGGACGTACCACGATTGAAGTCAAAGATACGTTCTGAATTTGCTAAACCGTTCAAGGTCGTGACTGTTACTGTATGAGGAACAACAAAGCACTTATCGGAGTCAGTTGGAGCATACATGGATAGCCATGCATCGAATTCTCGAATCGTTTCACTGGAACCTTCATACAAATGAATTTCCACAGCTAATACACTGTCATCCACTACTTCGACTGCACTTCGTAGGGTTCCTCGGAAAGCATATGATTCATAGAACCCCATTGCTAGAGTGGTTTGCGATATCTCACCTGAAGGCATGTTATCCCGATAAATCTCCACTCCATTCACATATGCAACAATTCCATAGCGATAATTGAACCGTACTTCATATGCAGCCATTGAGGCAATACCCGCAAACGACACACGATAGTATTGAGTACTTGTAGGGAGTGGAATTACCCCGTTCACTGCCAATGATGACCATTCTGCATCATTAAATAGTACAGTATTCCATCCAGTACTCTCACTCTGAGAAAACTTCCAGATTGTATGACTAGGAATAGGGTTATAGAGTGATAGTGGGAAGAATTCCTCTTCCATTTCCGTCATGTAGTTTTTGAACACGATATTTCCATAACTCCCTTCAATCTGTAGCAGAGAATCTGGATTCCAGGAGTCTTTACGAGCATCCACAAACTGAATCCGGTATTGGTTATTGATTGTTGGCTCAAAGCAATGCTCGAAAGACACTGTTACTGATGATACAAATGGAGGACTGGAATAGACGACGCTAGATCCATCCCAGATATAGAACGATTCATCATTTGCATATTCCCCAGAGGTTTTTGTAAATCTCATGAAGACTTGATTTGATGGGCATTCAGAAATGGCAACAGACAGTAGGAACACTATGAAAACAAGAATCAACTATCTCCTACATATCAGTAACTCGATCATAATATTTATAAACTAATGGAGACTACAGGTTGGGAGAAAAACCGCCTCTTACTCGATATTTCATTGGCTACGGAATAATGAAACTCCCAAAGTATGAGAGGAATATGAGTTGCTTAAGAAGAAAACCGCAACCATTTATACGCATATATAATTTTTACAATTTGTACCAAGTATTAAACTATACCATAGGAACTATTTGGCTCTATGTGCTTGGGTGGTACAAGCAGGATACCAAACACAAGAGACTAATGGAACGTACTTAGAGTGTAGCGTAGATGCAAAGATTTTCAGATATTAACCAATTGAGTTATAAAACTTGACACACACGATTCTATGAAACAAACATTTGGATACGGAGTACTGTCTAGCCTCGACTTCACAGATCAATACGACATACAGTAGGTCGTCCATGAGCACACTTCAACGGCATTGTACATGTTACTAATGTTTCAACTAGTCGAACAGAGTCCTCATCGCTAAGAGATGTATTAAAACGGATCGCATTCTTGCAAGCCTACTGTTCAGAATATACCTTGCTTGAACTCGTTGGGCAAGTAAACGTCGGATTGACGGAGGTGGATAAAGATGATACTGAGAGGGAAATATGGGATCAGCACTCAACGAATCTATATATTCTATGAAATCGCCCTTTGTTGTAGAAAATCCGTCGATTGAAGGTACTTTCTACATAAGAGAGTTTAGAAAACGAAACTGTTAACTGAATAGTGGATGGATCGATTATAATCAACGAGTATTTCCAAAATGACAGCAAAGACATGGCTTTTCGTATGGTTTGGATGTGTACTGGTGATACTTCACTCTTCAGACTTACAAAAGTGCTGTGAAGAATCGAATCTCGGTCTTTGACTAGCATTTCCAAATAGGAATCCAAGTTAATGCGTTCATGGGCAGCATGCTATGTTATACACTTGTCAACAGATAAACTTGATCAACAACGTACAGAAAGGACCCAGAGGAAAAGAGTAAAAAACTCTTAAAGACTTGGCCACAGTACTTGACACCTTCCAATTCAGAGATGTCGCTAATTGGTTTTATCCGAAATAGGGCTGACGAAGTGGGAGTTTTCGTTATACTATGATGAGGAGTCGTTGCAGACTCGGTTGGTGGAGAGTAAAGAATCCGATCTGTATTCATTTCATCAGTTTCGAAAGCACGGATGAGTTTGGCTCTCGTAGCTTCTGTGAAGGCGAGCGAGAGACCGATAAGCGAAGTATCAATATTCTGGATAACACTCTGTGATTGATCAGTCACGAATAGGATAATGGAAGGTTTTCTACTGACGAGAAAGTGAACATTCGTACTGAATGGAGATGACATGTCCTGATGGAGTCGTTCCCACACACCTTCTACTGATGGAGCGAGAGGACAGTCAATACACGTAAAAGTAGTGCCAGAACTCATCGATGTCTTTCAAAACGGGGGATTCGGAGGAGAGAATTGGAAAGCGATTGCAATAGAGGATTCGTTCGCAATGCCCGAACTCATGAACGACTATATATCAACTGAGTGAGAAAAGTACAGGGAGATGATACATAAAGCGTTAGAGAATCGTCGCTGTACACCACCATATTGTGAATAAATGGGAACGAAGAGAGAATGGCTTCTCGGACAGACATTTGGGATGAGAACGAAACGATCACATCACTTGTGTTACTATCAATTCTGGAAATGAACGATTCACCCAACAAACACAGAGAAAGAGAGCTGTGTGGAAATGCAATATGAAGTTCCTGCAAACACCGTGTCAATGATGCCTTCCAATTTACTTCTCCTTTTGTAATGGACTGCCGTAAAGGAGAAAATAGATACGATTTGCGGATATGTGCAAAGGAGAAAAGGCATAGGAGGTGGCTGAAGTGACACGAATCATAATTCCGTTGAAACTCTTTGATTCTTTTCCAGATTCTATCTTTCCGTGTCTGATCTTCTATGCTTATAGAGTTGACATGAAACATACCAAATTAGTACAGGTGTGATCATTCGTAATATAAATGTCGAAATGGGCAACATACGATAGCGAAGAATAAACACAAAGTTGCTCTGCGTCCAGTTTGGTAGAATTATCAAAAACAGTTAATTCGTTCTGAACTACATTTACCGACAATTGAATGGTTGTAGCACCCCTTTGAAGGGACAAATATAGCACTCTATAGAAAATAGAACCGATTTTCTACATGTAGTTGCAAGGATTGTGTTCTGGCCGAATCGGTACTCAGACTGTAGTTCACGAATCGTTTCCACACTCAGCCTGTTCATTTCTGAGCCATCCATCTTTCCCTCCAAAAGGCATGTAGTATGATCACTTCAGATAATATCAGAATTGAGTTGGTTACGCAGTCCATAGTAGTAATTTCCATCTAAATGTTCTATGCTATGAATAGATATCATGCAGTATCTGTAAGTACTGTATCTTATGTTTCTATCAATCCATTTTACTGTACTCAAGATATACTACTTGCAGGATGATAACGAAATCAAGTCAGAGATTTGAGTTTATTGGTCTGTTTACCTCCCCATTTATTACTTACTGTAAAAGATCACATATCTATTGGATTAACATACTTCTCTTCGTGTGTTTCTTTGTCTTCCACTTGTCAATAACAAGCTGCTCTGTTGCATAAAGGAATTACTATATGCATGCTACTTGGTCGAATAGGCAGTTATGTATAATAATATTATTCCTTTATGTTCAAAGAAATGATTGTCCAGTTGTAAGTCTCTTATGATTATCATGGTACAGTTATCTGAGCCGATTTGCCTCTCTTTCATATTTTGTTTTATCTGATACATAATGTCACAACCCTCGCTAAAACTTGTTCAAGTAACGCCTGCTTATGCTCATCCGTCACATCCTACTGATGATGTCAAAGTTGCATATACATCTTCATTGCCACCTGTAACAGCAATGTCAAGAACTCAGGCATCCATGAACAAATTGGGAATCGATCCAAGCAAGATGGAGGTGGAGGAGGATGTGAAGTCTTTCAATCTTGATATGACTGCAGAGGACTATATTCAAGAATTCAAGAAATGCAAGGATTATGCGAGTCTGAAACAGTTGCGTGAAAAAGTGAATAATGAGGAGCATATGCTTCGTCGTGTCTATGCGAAAAAAGAGGCTCTCTCTGATAAGCCTCTTTTACATGAAAAGTATCCTTTGCTTGTTCCTGTCTTTGGAAATGAAGATATTTTCCCCTGTATTGCACTTTCTAAGGAGGAGAAAGAGATTCCGAAGGTGTTCCCTCTAGAAGCGAAGAGAAAGGCAGCGGGAACACCGTCGATCGTTGACCAGGCAGGATTTGCCACGAATTGGAGAATTTTCTCCGAGAATCTTTTGACTCTTGTGAATTGGGACAATGTATTTGTGGCCGGAGGATCCATTCTTGCGTGTTTGTTGCCTCCACCTCCGAAGGCGACAAAGAACTTCAAGTGTCTGCGAAAGTACTTTCACGAAGATGCCTATGCTGGCTCGGACATCGATCTCTACATCTACGGTTTGAATGAGGAGGAGGGAAAGTCGGTATATGTCTCGTGTTCTTATCGTTAGGAAGAAGTTGGAAGAGATTTATGAGGCTGTGTGCAACGAGATCCCTTACACTGCTCTGGCTTTCCGCTCTGCTTATGCCATTTCGATTGTCTCTCAGTTCCCCTATCGCCACATCCAGATCATCCTTCGACTCTACTCGTCTCCGGCGGAGATTCTGATGGGTTTCGATGTGGACTCTTGCTCTTGTGGCTTCGATGGAAAACAGGTTTATATGACCCCTCGTTGCCATCAAGCACTGATTCGTCAGATGAACACAATCGATGTTACGCGCCGTTCTCCCACCTACGAGCTTCGTCTTGCAAAGTATGCAGATCGTGGCTTTGAGGTGGAGGTTCCGATGCTGAAGCGAGAGAACGTGGATCCCATGATCTTCGAAAAGCCTTGGGACGATGTGCGTGGCTTGGCCAAACTGCTGTTGCTAGAGAAGTTGCGTACTCCAGGTAGAATCAACCCTGTCTGCTTATGTGTAGAAGCTCGATATGCGTATCGCCAGCGTTCGTCAAAGTCCGATCATGTGGAATCGTACAAGATGCAGCGCATGATGAATGATCCCTACCTCAAGGAACGACTCGAGTATTCTCCAGAGAAAGCCTCTGACTACTCTACAGTCTTCCTTCCTTGGGGACCTTCTTGGAATGCGAAGAGGATCCGCAAACTTATGATGACGAAGGACATTGTTCTGAATAGCGAATGGAGCGAGATATACAACCATCGTGGGTATCATACCCATCCCTGCTTCATCGGTACGCTGGAAGAAGTCATCAAGGATTGCTGCGGCGAATGTCCTGAGATTCCTTCTACTGTGGATCCTGAGTCAATGGAATGCTTTGTTCGCGGTCCGCTCACGTTCATTGTGGATGATCCCGGTCGTCAGTCGATTGGTTCATTCCACCCAATTACTGATGGAGATTGGTGCGATGGCGCCTACTTGAGTAAGGATGCTGAGAAGCTGACGGTTGCCGCGAATTGTGGAGATATCGATACGATAAAGGAACTGATTGCTGGCAGCTGTACTGTAGATACTCCAGATGCGCTAGGACGTACTGCTCTACATATCGCCGTACTGAGTAACCAGATCGAAGTGGTTAAATTCTTGTTGGATGCAGGAGCGGATGCTTCTCTTCACTTAAAAGATGGTCGAAACGTGATCCATATCGCTGCCGAATATGGTTATCTGGAATTGCTATCCATACTGCTTGACAAGCTGAAGCTGTCCAAATCGAACGCGACTGCTACTGAGGAAACTGGAGAAGGCATTGATTTGGACGAAATAAATAAGACTACACAACTCTCTGCCTTGCACTACGCTGTGCTGTTCGGTCATGTAGATTGTGCAGAGTTCCTGCTTCAGAATGGAGCGACGTGCGACCGGATGATTTGGTCAGCGAACCACTCTACTGGTGTCTCTGTGATGATCTTAGCTGCTCACTGCCAGTACTTCAGCAAGCAAGTGTCTATTGATTTGTACGAGTTGCTGCATCGCTACGGTGCTTCTCTGAAGCTTCTAGACAACCACTTTAATAATGTTATGCATCAGCTGGCTCACTTCAACTATTCTCACTTCATGGAGTATGTACTGACGCACGATCCAATTGCCAAGTCTCTCTGCGATGAGGTGAATGACAGTTGCCAGACACCTGCTGCAGTTGCGCTTAGCAATGGCTATTACACAATGGCCAAGATAATGGTGGAGAATGGTCTTCCGCTCCGAGCTTCCGAAGAGGCAGTCGCAGTCACAAACAACAGGTAGGGGAATGTAGCTGAATAAGAGGTAGACGACGAAAGGATCCTAATTCGACTCGATGGGGATTTTATCCAATTGAAGTTTCCACGCAGGCACCTCCTCTGATCATGCTAGCCAATACCTGTCAGTGTGACACAGAGAGTGGCTTCAATTTTGTGGGAGAGTGGATAGTTGCTGATGTGTAGATGAAGTTCCTTGTTGAGCATGGTGAAGATGTGAATGAGATTTGGAATAATAAGACTGTGCTGGATACGATTCTGGACTTGCATCCTTTCCAGACTATTGAAGAAGCGAAAGCAGATATGGAAGCAAGCGCTGTACTGAACAAGATAAATATAGAACGTGTTGAGAAATTAATGGAAAAGTCTCAGCCTGATTCATACGAGTGGTCGGTGTTGAAGGAAACTCTTGAAGATTATCGAGAAACAGAGAAGAAAAGCACGTCACTGGGCAATTGGCGTCTGGCTGGGTTGAAGGTGAGGAGCGACTGGCCTGCAAAGTTTTATGAGTTGATCGATAATCATGGTGGAATGATGTTCTCCGAGATTGCTATGCTGATGCCTGAAAAGGTTCCTGGGAATCGTTCAACTCGAAATCAATTCCACTTTTCGATGAAGCAGCCCAAGTTTGTATGCGCGACAGTGAAAAATGGCAAGGCTTTGCGCGGAATGGATCGAGTGACGGCATTGAAGAATCACCATAAGAAGGAGCAGGAAAAGGCAGAGAAAGAGACTCGTCTGCAGAATATTGAGGCAATGGCGATTGCTGGATTGAATCAGTTTACTGTTTATAGTGAGGCCTCTCAGTACGGCTGGCGTAGTAACAATACAGTGTCTTTTGTTCCCGCGAAGCCTTACTGCGATCTCTTTACTGCAGTGGCTTCCGGTGACCAGGAAACGGTTCGTCGACTGTGTACTCCGGATTCAAAAGGGCACTGTACGTTACTGCTTTGCTCAGGGAAGAACCGCTCTCCCCTGTCGATTGCTGTGAATCGCGGTGATGTAGCAATGATGAAGTTGCTCTTTGAGCTGATTGCAACTCAATACACACCCATCACGGTGCATCGTGAAGTAAATCAGAGTGGAAAGGTAAGTAATTATGCTTTAGTCTACGGTGATCGTGAGGAGCAGGAGAGTTTTGTGGATCCAAATGCTGACCATTCTTTGATTGTAAATACCTGCGATGTGAATGTTCTCTTTACAGAGAATTTCGTATTTGATATGAAGGGCGTGAAGGAGTATGTTGTTGCCCATTCAACGAACAGATATGGATTTGACAATGATGACGACGATGATATGGAAGAAGAGTCCAAGAGTGAGAAGTGCTCTATTTTATCGTATCTGATTTATCGCAATGATGTACATCTGATGAAAGAGTTTTTGGAGTGTGCCAAACAGCTGAGCGATGCTGTATTTGAAAAGGATCTGAAAGCAAATAAGTTAAAAGAAGAGGATCGTGCCAAGAAGTGGATGCTACGTTCCGTTTTGCAGGTGTCTGTTAATACTTCCTATTATTCGAGCAAGTAATGATTTTCAGTTTGAGTGATATATAGCAGAATGAATACAGATGTGATGGTTCCTGCAATTATGAATGATAACGTGCCCATGATTCGTTTATTGATGCAGTATACTATGCTGGGTCTAAATGTGTTGCGTGCAAAGGATGTGGAGCCAAAGAAAGCTGTGGTGAAACGCCATCTTAATAACTCTTATAATGATGACTCAGATTATGACTGGAGTGACTGCAGCTATTCTGATGAAGAGGAGAGAAAACCGTCTGCTATGGAGGAAGAGAATGATGCTGAAGTGAATGAGGAGGGAAAGGTGGAGGAGGAAGAGAGCGAATATGCTGACTCGGATGAAGAGGAGATGAAGGCCTTGCGTCAATTCAAAAGTGAAGGAAATATGAATACGGATGAGAAGCGCCAGAATCCGCTTTATCCACTGCTGGTATCGATCCGATATGGTGCTCAGAAGGCAATGAATTACTTCTTGGATCCAGAACGTGTTAAGGAGGACCTGAAGATACTAATCACGAACAATGTTTCGTATGCTAAGCAGATTGAGGAGGCTGATGGTATCGATGCAGTATATGAGCGTGTGTTTACTCTGAAGCATATGAAGGATGAGTCGCGCTTGCTGTTAGAAGCTGCAGCTATGACGAATAACGAAGAACTGTTTAAGACTCTCGTATCGGCATTGGTCGCCCAGGGATTCGATGACAAGAAATTGGTGCGTAGCAGTAAGTTCTATCCGTCATTGCTGCAGTTCTGCTGCAATCGCAAGTACTTCCCCATTGCTATCTACTTGGTGAAGAATTATTCCTTCCGTGAGAAGGAGGTGATCTATGCCTACTGCGACCTCGCTCAGACGCTGACCACCATGTCTGTGGACATTACGAATAATGCGAAGACTGGCGCGAAGCGCAGTCACTTCCTTGGCACTGTAGTAAACAGGCAGAACCCAAAGGATCCGATGGATCCACTGGTGCTGTACAACAACATCATGCAGTTGATTCAGTACATTCCACAAGAGTACAAGGGGAAAGTTTTAGACAAAATGATGTCTCAGATCCTGACGGTGAACCGTCCTAATCTGATGGAACAGCTGGTAAAGGAGAGTCCCGCTCAGCTGGAAGAATACGGAGATATTGTGGCAACTGTGGTGAAGACTAGGAACGATAGAGCGATGCGTCTTCTAATCGATAGCATGGGACTGAAGGAGCGGTTGATGAAGGAAGATCCTCGTGGTTACACAGTCGTGGAACTGGTTATGACGCAGTACCTCAGCGATGCTTTGGAGAGGCAGAATGTTGCTGGATACAAGCGAGATGATGACAAGGAGCATAGAGATCAAGCAGCTCGCGTGGAAGATGAGTATGCGAAGATAGCAAAGAATAGTGATATTGTGAATCTGTATAGGTTGATGAAGAACGAGGATGGCAGTATTGCGAAGATGCTGGAAATCGTCCTGCAGGCGAGCAATGGAAAGAAGCGTGAATTGGTGTCATTGGAAGAAGTTCTCGATCGTGTAAAACGTGATTCTGCTGATGTATCTGAGCAGACTGTGAGCAACAAGCGTCGCTGCATGCGATCCTATGGAAATGTGGATTATACTTTCTCTATGAATAGTCGTATGAAACAGATGGTGACTCTTGATACTCCTGAACATAAGAATATATAGTGTGTTTGTTAACAAATATAGTATTTGGACTTTCGCGGAAGGAGAGCCTACATAAGAATGGACATCTACAGCTACTCTACTGACAAATGCTTCACCAAGCTTGGTTCCTTTCTTCACAAATAAGGAGAAAAGTGTCGCATAGGATGCCGCGATCAGCATAAAGCAGGTGGGATACTGTAACTGCTCAGGAGCCTGTCGTGAAATAAGATAACACACCACAGATATCGGCAGTAACACCACTGTGGCAAAGGATCCCTACGACTCAATAGTACTCTCCACTTCCCACGAGTGTGCTTCGCTTTTCCTGCAAAACCAGTTTATCCGATACTTCATCTATCTTCACTAGATCGAATGTCAGGTTGAGACAGTCCTCAAAATAGCCATCGCGGAAATTGTTATTTACATAACGTATTAGACTGTTCACACCGTCAGATATCGCCCCCATTACAGTCCGCTTTCCCGTCCTAGAGCTCACTCCTAACTACATTCTCTACCGAGTGTAGTCCGTCTTGAGTGAGCGTGAACTACTATACAGGAGTGACATTTCATCCGCATTGTCGCTCCACACATTATTCAACACTTGAGTGAGATCACTTGACGGCTCCACATGACTACCTCTCATCATCGAGTGCTCACCTACACTGATCTGTACGTCTCTCCAAAGAGTTGCTGCATCAGCAGTTCCTTCGCATACACACTCTGCACGACATTCGTACCTTCGCATCACACCCACACGGAGTACTCACGATCCAGACAGTCAATGCAATTTGTTCGGATCACTGCAGACTGCAGATTGAGGATCTGCTTCGAGCGGAGGTCGTATTTAAAATATCTATGTTTCCATCTCTTCGAAATGCTACTCTCCTTTCTGGACAGCATCGCGCGTCATATCAACCAGCTTTGCTATGTTCTCATAGTGCATCTTCTTGCACTCCGCATGGAAGTCGAACCAAAAGTACTCCACCTTATTCGCAGCTCCATTGCTGACAGTGAAAGCGATGACACTCACCTACTACTCTGCACAGGCGGACTCAAATGCATTGCCGATCATCAGCTGATCCTTCTTCTTGTCGATGAGATTCACGACAATCACGTGGCCATACTTCTCGATGAGTTGATTGAAGTGGGTCGTAAGCAGCGAGCGATCCTACTTATCAACCTCTCCTTGCGATTACAGGGTCCACCGAGATCCTTGGCGTGTATTTCATGGTGGGTTTCTGCGACCAAACCAGAGGAATGCTTCCTCGGATCTAGTGAAAACCAAGCAGCGACTTCTACCTGCACGTACGACGTCACGATCCCGCAGTCCTGCACGGCGATCTGCTCCGTTTCCACAAAGTTCGCCACATGGGCGTTCGCGTCGATACCTCGTGTGTTGTAGCGACGACCGTTTCGGTAGATGCTGCGACGCGAGACGAGGATCAGCTTGAACGAAACTCCATTGACTGCGATGGCAGGAACGATCTTCATAAAGCCGAAGATGGTGATCGGAATCAGATCTCTTGGCAGAATGTCCCTAAAAGGAGCGAAAGGAGCAATGATCGGCGAGTTGAACATGAACATGGGATCCATTGATGACGGGAAGACGCGATCTTCATCGCTCAGCGGCTCACACAGAGTGTCTACTATCAGGCAAGTAGCAAAAGCGAACCCTGCAAGCGCTTCGTCAAATCTTCATGATGTGAATAATACAGATTAGCGACAGAAAGAACGTTCTGAAGCATGGAGATGTATTTCACGTTTGCATATTCGTTACGCGAGGAAGGCAGTTTGACAAACTCAACATGGGACACCTTAGAGCTAGTCAACAGGAAGGAGAATTACCTTGTAGACTGGATTTCCAGATACGCCATTGCCAATCGCAACACTCTCCATGATGATCTCCAGAAAGAGTGCTATGTGTGAAGATGGCTGGTGGGGTGGAACCATTTGAAAGGGAGTATAGGCCTAGAATTCCGTCGAACTGATAATCAGGTGAGAAAACTGCCTGATGCTCCATTCTCTCAATCTGCAGTTTGTGGTTAACGTCTGAAAGCCTGAAGAATGCAGGCTGTTCTATGGAATCATCCACAGTGTACTGTATTCAAACCATCCGCTGTCATCAGCACGAGACAGTCCTCTCTCTCCTCAATAAAGAATCCAGACATCTGGAAGAAAGTATAAGGAAGTGATATTCCCGCGGGGACGAAAACAGTACAAATAAAATCACGACTGTACAATCATCGCATCGTTATCAAGTCATACTGTAGAACCAAATGACTATCGTATCCCCGTGAAATGCTCAGAACTTCTACGTTTCCCTAGTTTCCCCATTTAGGATAAACGTGTTTCGATCATATTTTCTTTTCAAATGTTCGCTCTTGCCAAGTCTG
>JZRM01000033.1:0-44788 GCA_000963415.1 Blastocystis sp. subtype 6 | reverse complement strand
AGGAATAGCAGTGGTTTGTTAAACAAACAAATGCAACTATTTCCGTCCATTTTTCCTCAGAAGTTCATCCACTGCATTTACGATACTTGGATTATTGATTAAGATCATTTTTGCATTTTCGACATCTTCTTTGATTAGATTTTGCACTTGAACAAGGAGAGAGTGGGCTTCTTCTCGAGTTAGACCAGAGCAGTAGCTTTCGGGAGACTACAGATCAAATGTAGGAAATATGACAACAGCAATAACATTTCCTTTCTTTCCACCATCAGGATTATCAATTCGAATTTGTCTTCCATCGATTACCTTCTTTTTGTTCATTTTCCTAGCTTCTCGAGCATCTCGGGCATCGCAGAACTCACAAAAGCCAATTCCGGAATTGTCTCCATTGAGGGGGTTTTTCTTTAATCTACAAATGTCAGAAATGCAGAGACAGTACTCAAGGTTTGCTATAGGTCCAAAAGACTCCATAATCTCCCTAACTTGTTCTTCACTTGCTTTATAGGGGATATTCCCAACTATCCATTACCGGAATGACTCTATCTTACTGAAAACACATCGTTCAGGATGACTAAAATTCATTTAAAGCTTTTTGTGTCATTATGCCGTCCTTCTAGAA
The DNA here is from genome assembly GCA_000963415.1 of Blastocystis sp. subtype 6. Taxonomy (NCBI): domain Eukaryota; class Bigyra; order Opalinata; family Blastocystidae; genus Blastocystis; species Blastocystis sp. subtype 6. The sequence continues at coordinate 44,172 of JZRM01000033.1, read as the reverse complement.
AGTCGCAAACCACCAAATTCGAAAAGGCTATGTTAAAGACTATCTCAGAAAACAAAAAAGGACTTATAAACGAAATGAATGAAACCGCTTCATTATCATCCATCCAATAGAAACACAATTATGTCAAAGCGTTTCCTTTCTGCATCCTCACCACAAATGTCATTTTTCTTTATTCATGGAGTTCTATGATAATTCGGTGGACAACACCGTGTCCAATTCCACTATTGAAATTACGTCCGACTCGCTTGATAATAACCAGCAAACACCAGAGTGTAATAACAGTTATATCTCGAACCCTAGTGGTATGATAGAGAGTTTAAGTGAATGTATAGAAACAGTAGAGCCAATATCAGCTGAAAAGCTGCAGGAAATACAGGAAACTCTTATGGGCGCTGCATATGATGCTGCGGTGCGTTTGGGTGCTTTGGTTATACCATCTTCCTATGCGAATTATTGTGGGATTTACTTGGGAAATATTGACATCTCTAACGTCTACTCTATGCCTCAAGTCTCCATCACTCCAACAGAGATGGTCCTGCATTCGAATTCTCCTGCAGAAGAATTGGAGTGTCCTGGCGAACAGAGCATGGAGTACCTGAAATATCTACAAGGTATGCTCTCGCGATTTGACAAGCCAGCACCTAAACCGGCCCCTCAGCCGACTCCAGCGGTGTGCAAAAGGCACTACCGCAAGATAGCTCCCGCCATTAGAACGCCGCCTGGTACGACTTTTGGCTCTTTTATTCCAGCACCTGGAATTCCCATTTCCACCACTAGGCCTGGTGTTAGAGCACCTTCTGGTGCAGTAATCAATTCTCCTGATGTTGTTCCTATTCCGCCTAGCAATGCTCCGGCTATGTGTGCACCTTTTTTGGCTTTTGATTCTACCACTCCAGTTATGGATTCTAATATTCGTGCACCTTTTTCGACTTTTGACTCTTCTGCTCCAGCTACCAACGCTCCTCGTTCCACTCCCGGCTCTCCTGATGCTCGTGTATCGAAAGCACCTGTTGGTCCCTCGGATATTGTTATTCCTATCGCAGACGACAGTGCTCCACATTCGACTAGTATTCCTGATATGAGTGCACCTCTTATAACTTCTGAGTTTCCGGATATTAGTGCACCGAATCATGAGTCTGGGCCTATTTTTGATACACTTGATGAGAGATCGTTCTTGGACTCTCTTTCCAGTAATTTCCCTATCCTGGAGTCTCCCATTCAGGAGCCCATGCCTTTTATCGATGGATTAGATGCAGATTCTGTTTCTACTGTCCCACAGCCTGAGCCTGTTATGAATAATGTTTTTGATGTTTCTTCTATTGATGTTCCTTCTATTGATGTTCCTGTTGATGTTCCCATGAATGTTCCCACTATTGGTGTTTCTAATTCCAATACTTACGTCAACGATTCCACTTGTTTTATGAACTCCTCTGGTCCATTTCCAGTGTCAGCTTCAACCACTCGTCCTAAGACAGCCAAGAGATCGAAGCCAAAAAAACCCAGAAAACAATCACCACATCGATGCTTTCCTGCCTCCGCTAGAGAGATCCTAGTTAGTTGGATAGTTGCCCATAGGGACCATCCTTATTGCTCTGCAGCTGAGAAGCGGGAGCTAGCAAGAAAAACTGGATTAGCAGTTAGTCAGATTACCATGTGGTTCATTAATAATCGTCGTCGTAATCCTATGTTTAAGTGGAATTGTTTGTTGATATGAATGAATAATACGAATTGTAGAAGAATACTAGTATATTTAGTGACACCATGATTATTTGATATGAATTAATAAATATTGCACCAAAGCATGCGAATAATTCGATTCTATTAATTTATCATCTAGGATTCTAGTAATACTATCAATATTATTGAAAATCAATAATTGTTGAAGAAATCATGAATATCATCTACAAATATATAAAATGGAATGGAATTAGTGATATACTCATGAATGAATCAATTCAGTTGATAATACAGGAATAATCAGTTCTCAAATTGTGATAATGCAAACAGATAACTTCACCCAGAATTATAATCAGTACGAACTAGTCTCAAACAAACAACAGATGGATTCTCATATCACTCAAATGCTCACAGGACCAGAAAGAACAGAGGCTACTTCCCTGCTGATTCAGTAGTGGCCGGTAATTCGTCAATCTCCTTAGGTCAGAAACAAACTGAAGATTGAATCAATGAAGAAGTCAGTGACAAGAGGCGAGGCAGTTGGCTCTGTCTAGGTGAATATATCTCTCCTATCAATCAAATCTCCATTGAGCAAAATGTAGTTATAGATTACTGAAATCACGCCAAGTGTTACAGAATGATGATCAAACTTCATAGACTGCTCTCTCCTGATCAGAGTAACACCCAGTTTTGTGAAGAGGTCATCCAACACTCTTCAGAATAGACTAATACTACAATACAGTACTATAGTGTGGCAAGTCGTTCGCTCCCATCTTCCACTTTGCCTGACACCACAGAGGCGCACCCTCCTCATCCATCCACGATATACGTTTCTGATATGCTTGCCACTGATGCAAATCGATTCGTTCATGAGAATACCACTCCATCGACTCTGAGGTAGGGACGGATCGTCCCTATCCTCCAGACAAATGTGATATCTAATTCTATACGAAGCTTACATCACTCTCCATTAATCAACTATGTGCTCGCACATCGATTTGCAATTAATTGCAAAAGTCTCCACATCTCTTTTTGGTAGTCCCAGATCGATACGACATATCAACTACAAACTTCAAAGTATACTATCCAAGAATGTGCATAAATGATAAATGACTTGAAAGGGCAGTACCACTCTCTCGGCATTTGAGGCATGAAAGACAACTAAAAAAGCAAAAAGTCGATCGAGGTGGGACTCGAACCCACAACCTCTGGATCCGAAGTCCAACGCGCTATCCATTGCGCCACACGACCGGACCTGCTTGGTAGTCTCCTTTTCTGACTAAAAATAACAGATCTGGACTCGTCTGCTTTCACCAAAGATGGGCCGTTATTCGAAGGACAAGCGAGTACTTGATTATGCACGGGGATGACAAGTAGGATATATATTACAGGAAGGCAAAGGAAGTGGGCTATCGAGCACGCTCAGCTTTCAAGTTGCTTCAAATAAACGAGGAGTATAACATATTTGAGAGTTTGTTCTTGTTGGTTTTTCTACGTAGATGTTTCTCGAGCGGTTGATCTGTGTGCTGCACCCGGTAGTTGGAGCCAGGTGCTCAGCAGAGAGCTGTATAAACCCGACAGAGATGATGTAAAGATTGTCGCTGTCGATTTACAAGAAATGGCACCAATTGAGGGCGTTATTCAAATCCAGGGCGACATTACGAGTAAGAAGACAGCCGATGAGATTATCCATCATTTTGAAGGTAAGAAGGCTCAGCTGGTGATTTGTGATGGTGCTCCTGATGTGACTGGACTTCATGACATGGATGTCTATGTGCAGAGTCAACTCCTGCTTTCGGCTCTCAGTATTACAGCGCGTGTCCTTAGTGATGGAGGTACTTTTATTGCCAAAATCTTCCGTGGACGCGATGTGACTCTGCTTTTTGCTCAGCTGCGGGTTTTCTTTTCTGAAGTTGCATGCTGCAAGCCGAAGTCGAGTCGCAATTCATCAATGGAGGCGTTTGTAGTGTGTCGTGGCTTTTCCATTCCAGAAGGATTTGACATCAATATGTTCGCAGCTTGCCTTTCTGGACAGTACAAAGATATTCCATTAAACACAAAGGCCAACGCAGAGATTGTTCCCTTTTTGGCCTGCGGTGATTTATGTGGTTTTGATAGTGATAAAAGTTATCCTCTCCAGCTTGATTCGAATGAATTTGTTTATCATGAGCCAGTTCAAAAACCTATTCATCCTGCTTATTCTGAATACTTAAATATGAAGCGAAAATGCATGGACTATTGTATTTGTAAAAAACACTCCACAAGTCCTGAAGTTGCTGATAGAGTTCACGAATCGATTCACTCTTATAATAATCACTACGTAGCTTGATCATTTGAAGCACCACTGTTCGGTCGACACTTAGAATATCCGCATCTTGTACGTATCCCTTCAAAATTGTTTCGGGAATTGACACCAAATGTAGCAGCTTCTTCATAATCCGAATGAAAATTGTTGCTGATTCCATATTCAATTGAAGGAGTGTCTGCTTATCAATTGTTACAATCATAATACCTCTTCATAACAATGAATATCAAGTTCAATCAGCAGAATTCCAGTATTGCTAACCTTTTTGATCTTCAATAATGACTCATAGAAACATTTCTGGAATACCATAAAGAATGCTTCATTCTGCTTTGTCAAGAAACCTACGATTACTGTTACGAATAGGATATGTACTGTTCCAGATTACCACCGTCTAGCACATGCTTCACATAATCGAGATGTCGTTTTAACCATCCTGTTACAGCAAAACACACATCCGAGGCACGCGTTATACCCACATTGAGGGGTGGCGTATATGTACTGTTTTTACTGAATCCGTCGTACAGAGATCCGAAATATAGTTCGTTCTGACGAAGCAATTCCTGTAAGAGTTCAGACACTTTCCGTTCGACTGCTATGTACATCTGCTTTATTTCAATTTCACATACTTGATCATCTTCGCTCTCCTCTGTAACTACAAGTAATTTGATTCCGCCACCACTACGAATCGCACGTATTCTTATCAGATAGTTCTGTTGAATGCAATGAACGACACCATTCAGTGTCTCTATCGTATCAAGTAATGCAGTATTCGGAGCATTGATCGTTGTACCTGGAAGAATTGTTGTCGGATAATCCCTTGCATTGATCATCATTACCGTATTTAATACTAACTAGATGTTACTAGCACGAATTTGTATGACCAGTATGTAGTTTGTAATCACATCGAAAACTACTTTTGCCACACTGGATACACGGCCATCGTTCGCCCGCATTCGCTGCAATCGATATGCATGTTAAGAATTCATTGTGGAAAATAATGGATATTTAATGTGCGAGTTGCCGTATTGAAAATATCGAGAATAGTAATCGGAGAGAGAGAAGTAGTTATAAATTGTTTGGTCATTTCAATTGCATCCAGATCACCATAGGTCTGCTTTAGCTGTGATCGTATTTCCGATTTTGATGAAGCAGAGGTAATGTTTATGCCCATATTCGAGGCTATAATCTCTTTGAATGCAACATTCAATACGGACAATTCTTCACTGAAATACTGATCCTACGATAGATCCCCAACTTATCTACTCACCATATTAGCAGCAAATGCGCCGTTCAAAGCTTCCTCTAGTCCTTCTTTTTCGCGAATGATTCGTTCTGCGTGACCTACAAGATGCTTCTCCTTCTCCGAAATAGAAGAGATCATATCATCAAAGAATTTGTTACTGCATTCTCGTATTTTTACAAGCAGCTATGTATCAGTTATCTACTATCACTCACTTCGAACTTTTCTTCTTTCGACAAACTAGGACAGCCATTAATTGTCTGGAGTAAAAACTGAATCTATCCTAAATAACGCAAACCAACTATACTCCTATCGTTTGGTCACCGAAGACGCGGTCAACTAATGTCACCATCACTTGACACACTGCATCTTTCTCAAAAATCTCATAGACTGTGTTAATTTCTGCGTTATACAAGTCAGTAAGTTTCTGCCAGTACTGAATTACATACACGACAAAGTCGTCGAACATTCGCTAATCATCACATTACAATCCTATCCATACTTCTGGCTCAAGTTGGACAGTTGATAACTCACGCTTGATTCTCTCAAGCGAAATATGAGTATATGTCTGGTACACTCCCATTCCTTTTTGGAATGTAGAGAGGCATGATGTGATCAGCGCCAGTTGTTGCAACTACTTATTATCTCAAAAACACATACAAACATCATTTGTCATGGTTGCTTCTTGTAACGACTCGATCAATTTATTAACCACGCTCTGAACACGATTATTAACTCGGTCAATAATCACTCCATATTCTTCTTTATCCAGACCTTCACAAAGTACCACTACTTCTTGTAAAGCAGTACTACCCTCCAGTAGCTGTTCATTCGATAACAACATTTCCTGCATGTGATTCTCACTCTCCTGAAATTTGAGGAAATTCGCAAGAAGGCGTCGCGTCTTTTCAGCGCGCTCCTTCTGAAAGTTATTGAACTACAAAGCCATTGCCTGACTAAAGAGAGATTTCAAGGTCTGACCCACCGCCACAGAAGAAGAAGAAACCGTAATATATCTAGAGTAAATTATCTGATACAAAGCTACTTGTCGTTTACAGTACTGTAACTATCCTCCAAACCATGCAACACATTCATCAGGTGATCGCAGTCAGTTTGAAGAATTTGTTCTAAATATAGTCTTAATAAAGGAAATAGAACCTGCTTGCTTGCATGTTTCTCCTTGATCCTTAATCATGGTGTTTACTTCAGATCGCAGTCTCGTAATCTGCGATTTTGCTGTATCCAACACATTTCGAATTCTTTTGATATCCAGGTTTCCATCCCAATCTGCTGAAGGCTCTATTAACAAATCAAAAGGAAACACAGTAATCCTACCCTTTAGCATCGCAGATTTCGTAACTTGATCCATAAACGTCGTCTCACTGAAATCTCCTTCAAAGTCTCGCCAAGTTAGTGTTTGTGCTTGATTCTGTGCACCCAGAGCGAAGATCCGGCTTACGTCAGCCATCCTTTTCTTCTTGATTAGATTGAATTCGAAAAAGGATTAAGATTTGTCGAGAAATCCATATTTCGGTTGAAGGATTTTCATCCCCTAGAAATACCCAATTCCCGTGTTAGAACAAACAATCCCATCTACAGTCTCTCCACATAATTTGCAGGAAAGATGCCAACTTTTCCATTGAGTTCGCCTGTCCACCACCCGCTCTTGTCTACCAGAGTGACCGTTATCACATCACCTTTGCGAAACGGAAGATCACCTTCTTCATCACTCCGAAAGTTGTATACAGCAACCACTTGAAAGAGAGACCTCTCTTCATAATCAGAGGCGTAGGGACCCTCTTCTGACGAACTCCAGTCAGCAAAACTGTATCTCTCTTCCTCCTGATCTACGTCGTCAACATCTGAAACAGATGTGGAGTCAGTCTCAGACTCTTCGCCATTTGAAATAGACTCCACAGGGAGTGACTTGCCCAATGAACCTTCTTCATACTCGTGAAACGGAATGTACTTCGGAACAGTATGGTCAGAATGAAATGTAAAAACATGCAAAGCCGGATGAAACGCTTTCTCGACATCACTTCCATTCTCGACACCTTCCAACACTTCTGTGATATCGCTCAGTACAGAGTCTGTATACTGCTCCCCAATATTATTCCCCACTTCGGACAATCCATCAAACTGTGCTTTTACTATGTACACTTGAGACATTACAATCGCAGCAGAGCATTCCATAAGAATGACCGAGCCCACTGATGTAAACTCTTCAAAGTGAGAGAGCAGATAGGAATCAAACTGATCCAGCATCTGCTTGTCATGTTCTGCTTTTGCCTTAAAACGATTCATTTGTGCATCATTTCTCTTTCTGCGGTATACCTCTACCCGCTGAAGATGGGAGTCGTAGTCAAGCCGAATATTTTTGCGTTCCCTGTATAACGAATCGATCCCTTCACTCCCTTGTTTCACAAACTCATCGATCTGCTTTATTACTCGATAGTTTAGTACTGTAGAAACTGCGCGCCACGTTTTATTATATTCATTTTGGTAATAATTATCCAAATCGGTGACATTATCACAAAACTCTCTCAGAACTTCATTTTCGAATCCTTTTACTTCTTCAATATATTTGTGCAGATTGCTCGATAATTTTAGATTTGTCATAGACCAGCTTTTCATGTTCTTTAATACATGTCTACAGTGAGTAGATAACTCAGTCAGATCTTTCCTTATGGAGACATATATGGAATATCGACTCTCAAAATAATCGTCAACAGGTAAAATTGAGTGACCTGCAGATAATGCCATCATACAACTTGAAACCCGTAGCAACTTTCATCCTCTGGGTAAGACGTCGCTTAGAGTCCTTCAGCGACTGAATAAACGAGGGCATCGAAGCTGAATGTGAACAAACAACAACATCATAACCACACCGATAATACCAGTAGTAAGAAATTAAACTTAGTCATCCTGAGCCTTCTTAGCCTTATGAAGGGCAGCACGACGACCGGTTCCCCAGATCTTCTTCTGGTGGTTCTTCTTCTCCTTCAGCATCTTTCTTCCCTGACGGTTATGCTCCTGGATTCCGAACTAAGTGGATTATTCTCCGAATGAGATAATACTCTAGCCAGACGATATCTCGCCTCGAATTTCTTCACATCTTCAACAGAATCATAGATCAAAGCGAAACCAGAAGAACGACCTCCTCCTAATGCATTAGAGAGAACTCCAAATGAAGTACCAAAGGCAACCTGGAACCCAAAGAGAATGATGCACTTATCATCAGAAACGTTGTACTTCTTAGAAAGAATACCCTTCAACTCATTCTTTGAAACAGAAGCACGCTTTGGGTGCAAAACCTCAATAGTCTACACCTTAATCATGACTTACAAATGCAAACCATCTGGCGACGCTTCAGAAGGGGGTTTCTCATAAATTTTCTTACACGCACAGTAATAGCAGCTTCAGACATTCTAAACCAGTGTAGTTAGATTGTTCTATCATAAACCAAGAATTAATGCATGCCCAGTAGTTCCGCTTGATAATCATACCGCATAATACAGTGATCAAACAAACAATTGAAAGCACTTTATTTTGTTATTTATAGCATTAATGATATCTTCGACTTCGACTTCGGCTTCGGCTTCGCTCATGACGCGAACGATGATAATGATCTCTACTTCTTCTGCTTCTACTACGACTATGATCTCTGCGGTCATGATGGCGATGACTGCTTCTATGCTCACTATGTCTTGAGCTGGAAGAACGATAGGATGATTGACCCTTCGATGGTTGTGGTGCTGGTGGCGCTGGAGGTGCTTGTGGTGCCTGTGGTGCCTGTGATGCTTGTGATGCTTGTGGTGCCTGTGGTGCCTGTGCCGATTGTGATGTTTGTGTTGACTGTGTTGTTTGTGGCACTTGTTCTGGGTGAGAAGTCTGATTGTTTTGTGCATCACGGGAATTACGAGGGGCCTGAGGAGTCTGAGAAGCCACAGGCGCCTTTGCAGTATCAGATCCTTTGGTTTTACCTTCAAGTTTCTTTGACAGATGATCAAGAACGCTCTTCATCTACATTACACACCACTCGTTTCCCCTACGCGGTTGTCAATACGACGATTGATGTCTGCTTCTGCCTTTTCGTCCAATATTACAAAACCACCCTACAGTTCAGCCCCACAGTCTTTCCTACACGAGCAATCTTGTAGAGAGGCGGCTTATTTCGCATTGTTTCTGCACCAGGACCATAAGCAGTTGGCTGAATAATCGGACCGTTTGAGGGACCCACACGGATTGGACGACCACCAATATACAAGCCATCCAACTGTGGAGCAGCTTCCGCTCCTTTGCGATCTTGAAACTCAATAAAGCCAAAGCGTGTCCCTAATACTCATGATCCGTGAAGACAAAAACCTGCATCAGCTTTCAAGCCCATTCCTTCACAAGCGATTTTTGCCAAATTGATTACACCACAGGTACTAAACAATTTGATTAGCTCCTCCTCCGAGATCTACTCATTAATAAGAACTTAAAATAAAACCGTAGGATTCAGATTTCCAATATAAACAGTTCGGCTGATCTGCTCCTGAAAAGCATTCTGTTGTAGTAGCATAGGCTGAAAAATTATAAATACATCCTAACCCTACATCAATTTCATTTGCCGGCTTTGCATTACTTAAAACATTCTAATCATCACGATACAAAATATACTATACATATTGATAGAGTGCAGCTGCAAGCTGGGGATTGACTTCCGTGACTTTGTTATATGCTGATGAGTCAGCCATAATCAATCTATTATACTGCAGAACGAATTATACAATAATTTTTGGCAAAGTAACCACAGTTGATATACCGCGGGAATTTCATATAACAAACAAAACACTTCTTCCCTAGAGTGGATGATACTGGAGAATTTTTGATGTTACAGTCGCGATATATATGGAAAGGGGAGACACTTTCAAGATAGAGTGCATGGTGGTCTGAAGCTACCTCACAAAAGAGCTCAGATGAAATGTCAGTAGCGATTACAATAGAGGAATACTTCTCAGATGGTTGCTTATTGCTTTCATTTGACGACTTGGAAAAAGTTTCTTGAAAACATTTGCTTTGACCACAACCATCGAATAATATATCTCCGCAATTTTTGTTTTTCAAATCAGTTACCTAGACTAGAAACACCCCAATAACTACTACAATTTCCTCTGTTGGAGCAGTAGATTGGATACAAGTCACAATTCCATAATACCCCATCCATTCCAAGATACAATCTCCAGAATCATCAAAGCGATTAATCATATGAATTGAGACAAGAAAATCGATTGCTTTATTAACCCTATTATGTAGAATTGAAAGTACACGAGCCTCATCACTTGGTTCCCATAAAATATTATCTTTCTTTAGTTCTGATAGAATCCTTTCTGTTACAAATGTAAGAAACTAGACATTAAGAAAAAAACTATTACAAACAGGTGTTTCCTTAGATGAGTGCATTTCAGATAGTAGTTTCTTAATAATACAACAGAAATAAGAATCCTTTGCTGTTGTTAGGAAGGAACAAGCATACTGTTGCTGCTCGCTTGTCTATGAAATCAACATAACTTCAATATGCATATACATCCTTCAAATTGTTTGTACTCATTTGTACAAAAGGTTAATGACCACCATATACTGAAATGTCCCCTATTCCACAATTATTCGAACAAACAAACATTAAAAAAGCCTAATATTCATATTGTTTACACCAAAGTCTTAATGCTGTCTCTTCTTCTTCTCAGGAATGTGAGGATTAACATTGAGAACAGTATCCACAATTAAATTCACCATCTTCTCATGGTTAGCTTCATAATCCTTACTAAGGGCTCACTATTTCATTTTATACCTACTTCAGAGTAACAATCTTAGACTCTGTTTCTGCGCTGAGTTCCTCCACCTCCTTCTGAGAACCTGCTCCCTCACTCTACATCATTACAAGATCCCTTGTAGAACTACAGATTTTTGTTTTTCCTGGAATTCAGCTTCCATAGTTGCGCGATAGGACTCAATCTCTTCCTTAGCCTTCTCTTTCGCATCCGACATAGCACACTGTCTCACTAGAAACATAGTATTCATAATACCTTAAACTTACTTTGTCTAGCCTCCTGAACAATAGCAGCAGCCTCCTGTTCTGCTTTCATTAATTCATCAATTCCATTATATCCAGCTTCAGACATTAGTAACTTGATACAATCCTTAACAGGGACAAAATGATTCTTGATTCAAAATGGAGAAAACGTAGAAGAGAATGTACAGTGGTCAATGATAGCCAAAAATCCTGAATTCCTCTTTTTACATTCCTTTAACGCTCTCCAGAGGCCATAATCCTGTGCTCTCATTGTAATGGAGCAAATATTTGACACAGAGTGTAATTAGTGTTTTGAATCATACTTCTTGCAATATTTCACCACTATGCTATTTATTCCTTGTGGAATCCATTAAAGTGATGATGTATGTAGAAAACCTGAATTAGCACTTTCCATAAAACCGAACTATTTTGTTATTTAGAAGAAATGATATCAACGAAGAAGATTCTGGAAGGATGTCTTCTTGCTATTGCTAGAGATGCAAATGAGAAGTGGAATCTATATCTTGAGGGAGCAGAATACACTGAAGATGATGATCCTAGTTTTTCTAAAGTAGAATATTCGAAACTGGATTACAATGAACACTTGGTTCCATTATATAAATTTTCTGGTCGTCTTAATGTTGATCTTCGAGCCGGTGTGACAACTTCTTCTCTTCATGCACGACAGAAGGTAACTAACGATGTTATGGAAGATTTCCCTGAATGGGCAGGAAGGCAGTCGGTTTTCCAAGAGTTACTTTCTAACCAAAAAGAAGAGTGGGCTGAGTATTCACACAAGAAAGTAAAGCATAAGACACTCGTTATCCGTGATAAGCAGTATGTTCGTGTTCTTTCGTCTACTCTTGTGGTGGGTGATATTGTCTGTGCAGGCGCAGGAGACATTGTTGCGGCGGATGTCCGCGTGATCGTGTGTTCTCCAGGTGCTAAAGTGGATTTGAGTCAAGTCACACACACTGCAAATCAGTATAAAGTGTTACAGGAAAACCCCACAGACTTGGATCCATTGTGAGACTGGTTGGTGTTCTTGAGTTTTAGGAGTAGTGCAAATGTTGTTCCTGCTCGCAGTTCTGTGGTTGAAGGTCTTTTCTATGGGATTGTGATTCGAGTGGGACCCAACACGATTGTCGCAAAGCAAAATCAAAGTCTAGCATCCTCTAAAGGACCAATCACCTCTTCTCATCGACGTGATTGGTCTTTTGTCAGAAAGGCATGTTCAATGCAGTTATATCCATTAAACATTGAAGTAAGTTGTGTATGCACTATTCAATGTAGCGTTTATCCAAGCTGAACACTGTCGATATTCTTCTGATAACACTTCCCTTCGATGTGTCTCATCTCAGTGAATCTATTATAAGTGAGTTGCATCACTTTGTCCATCATATACTCATTTGTCGAGAAATGGATGTGATGTATGATGTATGGCATGATTTCAGTATATTATATAGCCTTCTTTGTGGTCCCCTTCTGAAGGATATATGGATGTTTTTAAATGGGAAGATAAAAGGATAGAGTCGTGGGTACAAGAATTTTGCAATGGTAGTGACACTACAGCAGGAGCTATCCTGTTACCTAGGCAGTTTGCCATTGTGTGTCATGCTCTAACAAAGTAGAGATATTCATATGTAGTAATAGCTAGGCCTTTCTCCTTTATTGGTGGCACTTTGTTTGAACATCTCCAAGGGATGAAATTTGCTACTGTAAATATATCCTTATATTTGTGTGTGAAGGACTTAACCTACAAATGGTGTTTAATAGTGGGAAAGATTTATGTAAAGTACAATCGGATGGAATTCTACTGTCCTCTTCGATGTGGACACTTGTAGACATTCTAAGTCTTTTTACCAGCACAGATGTGGCATCATGTATCACAATATTCCCTGTTTCTTACAAACAAGTCCACTCCAACTTGCGACAAAAGTAGATATGATGGCTATATTCAATACCTGCTTGCGTGGATTGCGTAGAGACCACAGTTTTCGCTAACACTTTATTCAAAGAAAAAACTGTTACGAAGAGGCACATGCACCACTTTCCATTTTAGAGTGGGTGCTTGGAAGTAGTCCATTCGATACTCAGGCATCCCAAAAGAGACACATATATACACACCACCCTTTTTTAGCACACGATTCACTTCTGAAAGAACCTGGTCTGGCTTACAAGTTGATTCATCGCCACAGATAATCGCATCCAATGTACCCTTATCCACAACAGCATCGAAAGAAGCGTCTGGATAAGTCATGTGATGGACATCCATTATATCCCCTAAACGATACAGCATAAAGACAACATACACTTCATTCCGGTTTTTTCTGCACACTTGTCCTTCATCTTATTAATCACTACACTACTATAATCATTGCTAGTTATGTCGGTGTATCCATCTCTGTACATATCCTCCGAAAGATCTATTAAATCAGAATATTAGCTACTCTTACTTGAATCGCCACAACCAATCACTAAAATCTTATCTTCCTTCTTTACATATTTTGCAATATGATCTTTAAACGAAGAGTACTGGTTATACCATTCAAAACAATCACCATCTCTAAAAAAGTCAGTTCCAAATTAATTGATTCCATACTTTGCATATCGTTCGTTCCAGTATTCTACAGACCCATATTGACTCATGATCACTGTTTAGATATCTAGAATCTGTGTTTAGTATCAAAAGCAACTGATATTGTTCAGTGATTGTCTTTACAATGATAATCAATAAACCCAATAAGTTCATTAATCTGCGTTTGTTTGACTCAAACACCAATATAGAGATTATATATGTTTTTGAAGCTTCTCTGCTCTCTCTTTCTCTGCTTTTGTGATTGGTTGTGTGAGACTGTATGAACTAGCCCTCTATTCCTTAAACTAGAAGTACACTTTTACGGATCTTCCACTTTTCATCTCACTATTTTCACAGAAAACTGTTGTAGTCATCTCGAGCTGGTCGAATCGTTGTTGTAATAGTGTGAATGTTTCTATAAAGGCATCTCTATTTTGACGAGTATCTTCAAGTAATTGAACAAGTCGTCTGGTTGCTATCTGAAGAGCGGAGTGATCCCGAATTACATTGATCATAGCTTGCTGTGAGTGACTCGAGATTTCATCCTATAGAATCACATTAAATTATATGTGTGACTTTCATTTCCTCTGCGTTATGAGCCGTGTCCTATACTTCAATTGAACGTTCTCAGCTACATGTGTGGTAGACTCATTTGTTCCCTGATCACTCGGCTGTATATATTGATTTCTCCTTATCACACTGTCGATTTTTTCCATTACAATCTTTGTACTCGCTTTCAGTCGGATTTGCTCTGAGTAGACTTTTTCAAGGAGATCCATCATCAGCTCCAGTTGTCCTGGTTGCGGTACTTCCATTCTTTGGACTTTTTCCATTTAGATAATGCTCATTGACAAGGCGAAGCAACTTTTTGATTAAACAAACAGATTATTGAGCTCCACTCATAGATTCAATCTCACTCAAAAATTCTTGCTGAAAATCAGCGGGTAAGGCTCTATCCATCTCCTGCATAAAATCATCGGGTTCTGAGCTATTTGGTGCCTGCGACGTGTCCTTATCCAGATCACTCACAAAAAAGCTCACACGAGAAACATCAGAACGACTATCTTTTGGAACTCCAGATACAACCTCAGAGGTTTCATCAGTAGGTTCAACTGCTCGTAGTAATGCACGCTTCGAACGAGACAGTGCCGAATTTGCTGGCAATGTCAAACTAGATGTTGGATGAGATACTTGCGTTCCCTGAGAGGTAGATGTTTCAAGCAATGGCTTCATATCCTCATCCACGGCGATAAAGGTCGAGACTGGAGTTTCCCTCGGTGAATTGCTATTATTAGAAAAGAACGAAGTATGCTCGGAACTTATAGAAGCTGTATCCTGGTTAAAAAAGGTAGTACATTTTTCTGTTGATACAGATCGACTATCAGGTTGTGACACTTGAGGCAGACTATCATTATGCATGATCGGGATGTGCCTCCTCCCAGAAATAAACAATTCGGCATCTTGTCTTGAGGCATTCAGAGAAGAAAGTCGTAAGGACGGCGGGGATCCAGTTGCATTGAAAGAAAGGGAAGCAGAAACAGGAAAAAGACGAGGAGAAGCCATTATCTCATTTAGAGTATTTGAATTCACTCCAGAAGATACAGAGATCGACGATGGCTGGGATCGGAGTCGCGGGGTGGAAATGAGTGGAGAGCCAGGGATATTCAACCGAGGGGAAGTTAACACAGGATGGATGGGAGGACTCATTGCAGAAGCAACAGAAGAGGAACGAGAATGACAGGATGCTGCAGAAACGAGAGGAGATGATGGAAGATTAGACAAAGAAATAGTAGGATGAGGAGCAGATAGAGGAGCTGAATTCGATGAAGCATTAACTACTTCGCTTGCCATGTTGACTTGAGTTGATGATGTCTGTGCTCCATTCGTCGTTGTTCGAGTGGCTGGAGTTGCATTTACATTATTAATTTCACTCGAGGGAGTGCTAGAAAGAGTACTTTGAAGAGTTTTCGAAGTGGTATTTGAAGGAGCATTTGAAGTAGTTGAAGGAATAGTTGAAGGAGTATTTGAAGTAGCATTTGAAGGAATAGTTGAAGTAGTTGACGGAGTATTTGAAGTATTTGAAGGAACATTCGATCCAGCTCTAGAAAGAATCTTTGAAGTAGCATTTGCAGGAACATTAGTAGGACTGTTCAATAACACATTATTCGACACCTGCCGAGTTAACACAACTGAACTAGTCGAACTCAATATACCCACACTACTTGCATCATTCGATAACTTTCGTGGAGCTGCAGACGAATTATCGCTTGGTACCAATGGTATATCAGGCATATGAATCTCATTACTTTCTACTGAATATGTTAACTGACATTTCGAATCAAACGGAAGAGATGCTAGCATCCTATAGTCCTCAAACTCTTCATCCCAATTATATATCACATCAGCTGAGAATGCATTGATTGCATTGTGCCACACACCTTCCCCAATGACAGCTGCTCGACCTCTTCGACTCTCATCCATTATATTACGATTTTTCTTGACCTCCGCTTGTATTTCTGCCACTCGTTCTACACCACCATCCTGCTCCGCTAACTCTCGTAGTAGACTGTAGAGTTCCTGACTATTCTGAAGCTGTGTTTCGATAGACGGAAGGGAAACTGACCGACTTGTATGGGAGTCAGTTGAAGTGACTGAAGAGATACGACGACGATGAGGCAGTGAAACTGTTTCCAGAGAGGTCATATGGGTATAGTGAGGACTACTAATAAGAAATAAGTAAACACTACAGTAAAATGGCTTTTCTTTTGTCCGTCTCTTTAATACGAGAGTAAATCTGATCAATTTGACTTGATGTCTGTGTTGGAAGCATCTTCATTGTGTTGCGAGAAGTGCTCTCTTGATGGTGGATCAGACTGTGGGAAACAGTCTCAACATCAAGAGTTCGCTCATGTTGTCGCGCTATCAGAGGAGAGAGAAAGTCCTCTTGAGGCAAAGAAACATCCTCACTTTCTGCTGGGGGAATTCGACCCAATCGATTTTTCGATACGATACTACGGAATCCCTTATAATCTGTCAACGAAAAGTCAGCAGATTCGTACACAGAAAAGGTTTTCGGATCAAGAAGATCATGAAAATGGCTGGAGAGACAGTCCTACGATGAATAGAAAGATCGAATAATACATTAATGCATTTCACATCTAAAAGTTCACGCTGATCTCCTTGGCAGGAATCCTGATCATCATTGCCGTTCTCTTCATCGCTATCTGTGAGATCGACTAACTGCTTTTCATAGTCCATACGACGTAGTTTCGCGTCACACCTACCCATTAACATGCATACATGTCACGACATCCGCTTTTCATCTTTACAGAGAGAAGCCGAAAAATCGGGCTCCTCACTGATGGTCTTCATCACCACTTGCGAAAGCGATTGGACCGCGTCCTTCTTCATCGAGTTTACAATTCCATCAGCGAGCATTTTGAATAATGTAACATCACTTGAGTTGGGAGTAAAAGAGGGCAACTCAGGATAGGTTGGTTTTAGGTCTTCTTCTGAAACACACGTTTCATAATCGAGATTTGATTCCACTAGCAGTAAATCGTAGAGCTGAGGAAGCTTCTTTTTGTCACAACCGATCCTTCAACCATACAGTATAAACACTTATATTATCTACAATCGCCTCTACAGAATTAAACGAATTTGTCAAAGGATTCTAGTTATCATGCAATGACTGCTTTCGTACCGAAATAACTCTGGAAATGCGATGGTCATACGGAACAGATGAGTATACATAGGATGGTTGGCGTTCCATCAACACTGTAAAATCGAAAATGATTTGAAAGCAAATAACACCACTCTACCTCTCTCATTTTCCTAATGCAATAAGTAGATGCAGATTCAAAAATAGAAAAAGCCTCAAGGGAGGATCGAACTCCCGACCTTTCGCTTACTAAGCGAGTGCTCTACCGACTGAGCTATTGAGGCGTCCATTATCGTTTTTCAGTATCTACCTTCTTTGCTGCATTGGTCTTTACTTTTGTCTTCTATATGATTTATTTTTGATGCTTTCGGTTTTTAAGGTTTTGGAGACCAGCAGGACCCTACAGCTTAGTATTCGTTGGTTCTCAAAGATCTATAACTTCAAAACAAAATTTCCTGAACTCTATGAGCATGTAGACCCGTCATCAGTCCATCTTTTTGAACAGCCATGGATTGGTTCAAAGCAAGTAGTCAAATGGAGGTGCGATAAAGGTCCTGACCATGTTTGGGACGCTACTATCGATTCTCGGATCCAATCATACAATCGAAATCATAAATGTAGTGATGACACTTTTCTACTATCTAGTTACGTGTGTTTATTGTATTGGGAAACGAGTATCCATAACAAACTCACTGGCAACGCGCTTTCCAGAAATAGCGAAAGAATGGTGCTATGAGAAGAATGGCGAACTAACTCCAGAGAAAATCACCTATGGCTCAAGCAAAAATGTGTGGTGGAGATGTCCAAATCATCCTGAGCATCTTTACTTCACCTCTCCAAACGATCGAACCTACAGTCATCGTGGTTGTCCGTATTGCAACGGCATGCTGGTGTGTAGTACAAACAACCTTGCGGTCACTCACCCCTACTTGGCTGCCCAGTGGGACAGAGAGCGCAACAAGGATCTTCGTCCCGAGTCGATCCTTCCTTCGTACCCAGGAAACGTTTGGTGGAGATGTCCTGACGATCCGACGCATGTCTGGGAGGCTCCGGTCAATCTGCGTGTTAGGAACCACTGGGGTGAGTGCTTCTGCTCATCGTAAGAGGTAGGGTGTCCTTACTGCAGTCATCGTCGATTTAAGGATCTCAGTCTCGCCTCGATGTATCCAGAGATGGCGAAGGACTGGGATTATGCGAAGAATGAGAACTTGTCTCCCGACACAATTTCTCCCAACAGCGAGAAGCTGATTTGGTGGAAATGTGAACACGGCGTCGAATGGAAGCAGAGTGTGATTAGTCGGAAGAAGTCTTATCTAAATGGTATGGACAGTTTTCTGGAATCACTAGTAGGATATCACCGCTGTCTTCTATGCAGGCAAGAGTTAAAAAAAGCGAAAGGTGGGGAGCGAGCACAGACTTTGTAAAGTAGTATGTAATTGTTTTTTTGTTGAACACCATTCGTAAAGATGGATGATCGGTTCATCAAATTCGTTGATGATGTGATACAGGATGAGTGGAATTTGAGTTCTTACCCAAAGAGGCTTTCTATCCAAAAGGACTCAGACTACTTGGACAACTATGTCTATATGAATACAAAAACAAAAGTAGAAAGGTATTGAGGGGATATTAGCTAGATACACTTACTTCTCCAGTTTTCTGTAATATCAAAGAAATTCTATGAAGAACATGCGAGTATGATTGACGAATTTGTAGAAAGGTGTTCAAAAGACCCAGATCGTGTAGCTTCTCTTTTTGAATATTATAGTTCAGTGGGTGTCTTCAATGGCTTCTCTATTGTTTCTGGATCATCCTCAGATCCACATCAAAGTACCCAAAATGTTATCACCTTTTCCGGAGTTAATAACTTCATTCAACTCCAGTACTCTTTTTATCTTTGTCATTCCCTAGATTCACTATTCGAAAAACCTGTTCCCTTTTCGTTGCTACCTTTCCAGCAGCAACTCGATATACGGAAAGGGCCAGAACCTGCAGTACTTCCATCTAAAGTCATGATCACTCCGCGAACCCTTCAGTCCCCGAATGGTTGTTTTCTTGTCAGGACTTTATCCTAGTGAAGGGACGCGTGGGAGTTCTTACAAAGCGCAAGCGTGCAGAGAACGACAGTGCTCCACCACCCAAGAAGCTGGTGATCACCACTACTGATAAGCCGAAGTCGAAGTCGAATATCCGAATATCTACGAAAAGAAGTGAGTTGAAAGTGACTCTTCCCTCTCCGATCCCAACGGGTTCTAGCGTTCCCTTCGTGCCCCTCGCTCCAGACGACGCTTCAAGTGGCAAGATTCGAATTGCTACGACAGCTATTCGGAGATCGATGACACCTATGGAAAAACGTGGGCCCATGGATGATTCTTATTGCTTTGCTGGATTGTTTACTGATGTAATCCAGCGCTTTACGTACTATGGAGTTCAAAACGAACTGTGTGACATTATCAAGTCATTCATGGCGAAGGAGGAACGTAGGTTGTTTTGAATTTATGTCAAAGATAGCGAAGGGAATTGAGTGGAGAAATCGTGATAGCGTAAGGAAAGAGGTCGATTTGCTTGTAAGAGTGGAGAAGGAACGAATCGTTATACTTCGTCTCTCCTTTAAAGACTTTACTTGGGAGTTAGTGAATGTAAAACTACGTGGTAACTGATAAAGTTTACTATTGTTTGTTGGATACCGATTGCTTTTTCCCTTTCCTCTTTTCATTTTGACTCGAAAACAATTCTTGTGTATTACTCACATTAGAAAGTTTAGATTCCATGACATCTGAAGTGTTACTGTAGTTGGAAAGGTAGTAAAGTATGGAATCGCTGCAGGACTGGTGTGCTAACTCGGTTGTAAATCACTTTACAACAGTAAGGAAAATATTTCGATGCATCTTTCGCTTACATTCTGCAGTTGCTTCTGGTCATCGTGGTATCATCTACAACCGTATTGGAAGTATTCAGAACAAGATCATTCCTGAAGGAACCTACTTTCTCGTCCCTTGGTTCCAACATGTGTACAAGGAGGATATTCGTCCACAGCCGAGACCCATGATTTCCCTCACTGGAACAAGAGGTTGGATTGTATTTCTGGCATGAACTAGATTTACAGATGGTCCATATTCCTCCTGAATTCTGCTCCATCTTGGAGTAGAACTCTTCCCTAGCATACAAAGAGTTGGATCTAAGCAGTTGCTTCTTGGAGAGTAAAGTCAGCGGAAAGAACGCATCATGTCTACTCTTGTGAACGAGTTCTAAAGAAAGTGGTCCCTCAGCTCAATGCCTCTATCCTTCTTACTTAGTGAGAGCAGGTGAGTCGTTCGATCCAACGAAACCTGATCAAGCATGGTTACAAGTTCGACATGGTGATTGACGATTTGATTATCATCGACTTAGCCATCGGTCGAGAAGTCACTAATGCTACTGAGGGGAGCAGAACAAGAAATCGATCGTCATTCATGCGAAAGAGAAGCTACCTCAGCTCACTGATTAGTGAAGCCATGAAGAGCAACTGTAGCTTCATCGACCTGTCTCGGGTCATCGCGGGGACTGGGACTGACGGGTAGACTGCAGAGGCCATTGCCTCTACACTTGTTCACTCGAATAACCGCGGGAATCTCGATCGATTCGCTGCTGCTGAACATCATGAGTGACACCAGAGCTAACGAATGGGGGAAACAATAGATTTACGTGTAAATGTATATCATCAGAAAAGCATGGGAAATAACATAACATATCTTGTTTGTTAATACATAACTATATTTTTTTTATTATGAAGTATATAGTTGGATTGGATCTTGGAACATCGAATAGCAGTGTTTGCTATGCTCCGTTATTGGATCAAACGACTCCAACAATGCTTCCCTTTGAAAAAGGGAACCTGTGCCCATCACTAGTTTTTTATAATAGAAATGGACGTATATCTGTAGGGCACACTGCAGCGATTATGTACAAACAAAATGATGGATTGGTAAATTACATGAAGCGTATTCTGGGAAAGAAGTATACTGATGTTGATGATGCTACAAAAAAGTCTTGCAAGAGTGAGATTGTTATTGGTAAGAAAGGATATGCTGCCTTCAAAGTGAGAGATCGTGTTATGTTACCCGAAGAGGTTTTTACTGAAGTAGTAAAGTATATTCATAAGTTCCTTATTTCCAAAATCGAAGATGGCGAAGTTGCCAAGGTTGTTGTTACCGTTCCTGCAAACTATAATCAAGGTCAACTTACTCTGACAAAGAAAATCGTTCAAGATGGTGGTTTTGATTGCGAAATTCAGTTACTTCCTGAGCCAGTAGCTGCTTGCTTATCGTATGACGTGGGTTCAATGTATACTAATGGCTATTTTGTTGTCGTCGATAGTGGAGGTGGTACTTCTGATGTGGCGTTGGTAAAGTTGGATAATGGAGATCATTTTGATGTTGTTGATACAGTTGGTAATGATATTGCTGGTTCAACGTTTGATGTCCTTATTTTGGAATGGCTAAAAAAGGAATATCAAGAGAAATTCAATACACCTCTCGCTCCGGACAAGAAAGACAAGCGCTTTGAAAAAGCACTCAAAATCTTGTTAGACGAGTGCAGGCAGGCGAAGCAGCAATTGTCAACTCAATTGGATGTGGAAATTGATCTTGATAATTACTTTACACAGGTTTCTGGCTATGAAGGTGCAGATGAATTCGCTATGAATCTGGACGATTGTGGAGTTGCAGTCGACAATTCGTTTCCACTTTCATGTACAAAGCTCAATTCAATCATTGAATATTATGTGGATGAGATCATGGATTTGGTCAACAACGTTCTGACTCGTAATCACATCAGTAAGGATGAGATCATTAAAGTCCTGCTGGTGGGTGGATCGAGTCGATTGCTTCTCATTCATGATAAGCTTAAAAGTATGTTTGGTGCCAGTAGATTATGTGAGGCAGTGAATCCTGATGAGTGTGTAGCGAATGGAGCTTGCTTATCAGTATTGAAGCATGATATTTTTACGAATCGTCTACATTACAACATTTATAATTGTGAAGGAAGACCATGCCCTGAAAACTATAAGCTTCTTCTAAAGAGCCGCACAACGCTTCCATGTTCAATTACAAAACAATATACAATTCCTGGAAATAATATTGGATTCTTTTCTGATTGTATCTACCAAGGAGAAACACCGAGAACAGCTCGAAAACTGGCTCCTCTTATCGTTACCGGTTTTAGTGACGAACCAGAAGATATTACTGTGACATATAAAATTAGTGTGAATAAAGAAAGTATCTTATCGTATTCAGTTACAGAGGATGCAACTGGCGAAGTTTTAGTGGAAAATAAGGTTGTGGCCAATTAATATAGTTTGTTTAAGAAACATGCATAACTTCCTAACCATTGATATTTAAGAGCCATATCTGGCTTCTCCATCTTAATCTCACTCCCAGCTTCTTTTACACAGTCTATATACTCTCTCCATTCCATTTGTAGCGTTTGGGCCAACTTCTGTCGTTGATACACATAGAGTGATTCAGTCAGCGAGTCTACTTCTTCCTCCTCATCTTCCCATTTCATTAGAATCTCAGCCATCTTCACCAGCGCTTCCTTTTCTTGCGGAGATCCTTCTCGAATACGTCGTTTCTTCTTTGATTCTTTTCCTGGTTTTGACACTGAATTTCCAAACTGCATTACTTTTACACTCCGCCGACTATGAATTGCTGTGTTTCCTGCACGATGTGATAACGCAGCAATATCTTCCACAGGAGAGACTCCCAGCACATTTGCTGTTCTTCCAGGTTCAAAAAAGGCAGTCATCCCTGTAACTGCACTGATTCCAGTTGCAGCAGTGGATTGCGTCCACACAGAAGCTGCATCTGATTCTTCTTTGTCACCCTCTTGACCGTCTAAAGTTTCATGCTTTTCTTGTTCTTTTTCTTGCAACACATGCAAACGATTTGCTACCCGTTTTAACTTTGCTCGTTTTTCCTCCAGTTCGGTGATGACACTTTTTGATTCGTTTTCTAAATGCGAAAAAACCGTTTCTTTCAGATCACTTCTTTCTGTTTGCTCACATAGCGACACAGCAGCAAAATAGTCACGTGTCGTACATAGACAGGAAACCGCGGTTTCAACATCATTCAAGTATTCCATCTAATGATTACCTACGTATGCCAATCTGTACAGAAATCTGCGCACACTGCCTGATATGCTCGCGTGGACCAGTACGCAATGAATCACATAACCGACGAATTGCAGAAATTCGCGCGCACGAATCTGGTTGACTTGCAAAGAGAAGGGTGAGATATAAATCACCTCTTCCCAAATGAAGAGCACAAGTCATCATTGGTTCGATTGGCTGAGGAGTGCATGCTTGAAATTCCCTCAGAGCAGTTTCATATTTCCCTTTTTCCATCAAAAACTCAGCATGCGTCTGATAGGCTTGAGAAGCAAAGGGAGTTCCATCGAACAACTCTAAAAATAGACTGTCCAATAGCTTTTCCTTCATTAATCGAACAGCTTGTCTCCATAACGAATTTACATCTCCCAGCTCTTCATCAATACAGTCTCCATCTACAAGGAGATCACGGATATCTCTCAATAGTTGTGGCCACCGCTTCAATTCCATATCAATACAGTATCGCTTCTTCTTTTCTTCCATTTGCTTGAAACGTGAAAGGAGAGATCGGTATTCTTGAGGGTCTTTCTGTGAGTGAATTGCGACAAGATATGCCAAATCCATATCATAACTCCCTAGTGCTGCATTCCATATCAAAGAAGGATCACTCAGGGTTAATAACCAGTCCAGTGATTCTTCATCTTTTGATGCGTGGATTAGATGAAGAGCTTCCTCATACTGTGGTGGTTTCTGACTACATAGACAGGTAATACAATTTTGAATGAGTCCTAACT
This sequence comes from Blastocystis sp. subtype 6, assembly GCA_000963415.1. Lineage (NCBI taxonomy): Eukaryota > Bigyra > Opalinata > Blastocystidae > Blastocystis > Blastocystis sp. subtype 6. The sequence goes on along the minus strand of JZRM01000033.1, from coordinate 19,780 downwards.
TCTGTAGTATAGGCAAAAATGTTGTACAAATTCGTTCTCGTTTCGATACTGCTACCTTGGATGTAGAGATTTCGAATAATCCATAATAATCATGACCCTCGGACGTATAATCGTCATCATCTAAATTTGTTAAGAAAAGATCGATTCGGTCTGGATTCTGTAGTGAAAGAAACTCCTCTGCATGCTGAATAAAGTAGTCAGGATTTATATCATACAATAAATCGAGTGCTATGCATCATCTAGTGTATTGAATCATACGAATGCGTTGACGCCGCATTAGTTCCACTGCCGTCTTCCAACGTAATGCACCAGAACCATCGAAGATCATCTTCCACAACTGATGGCAACTCAAGTACCTAGGATAAAAGGACTCTAGATTTCCGCGAGGAAGCTGGACGACAACACGACCATCCTTTCCTGCAGCAACAAGAACAGAACCACGTTCTAGGGCCCTGGATGCAAATCCACTACTTGGGATTCCTGCAGAAGTAAGAGTGTGGAAATCAGACATGCGAGAAATGGGGAGAAAACACAGGCGTGGAATGATATCATTGACAATATAAAGGAATGTATCTTGAAGAAGTTTCATCGATGTTATATTGGAACACAGCATCTCTCCATCGTAGAAAATCTTTCCTTGCTGCGTTCTTGCGATTAAGTGCGATTCTCCCACGGGAATTAATTCCTCACAGAAACAAGGAAGTTTTCCTGCTGCCCTGAGAGTCGCTTCATCTAAATGTGAAAAGAAAGGAAAAGGAACATTCCACACTTTGAGGATTTTTCGAAACTTGAAGATAAAAGATATCTCCTTCCACACTCTCCAAAATAAGAGTCGATTGTGTGATTCTATTTGGCACTATAGGAACAATCAAAGTTAGATAACTTACTGTTCTCTTCAAAATTTGAAGATCCAGGTTCGTCAATCCGTATCATATTTCCACCGATTTCTGCTACTTGCTTCCATGACTGTGTATCCCACTCCCCAATCCAAACTGAATCTTTCCCCATCACTGCCACACATTCTTCATTTACCCATTCACAATGGATGAACCTCCCAGCTAAACCACCATCTTGTGGAAGGTGGAGAGACTTTGAAACATGCAATGACTGAAGACACTTATGCATCTCTCGTGCAGTTTCACCAGGAGTTTCACTAGGAGAAATACAGTAAATGGCGGTTTCAGTAAGAAGGAGAAACTGGAGATTCGGTGCAGATTGCACATGACGAGGTGCCGAATTTCCAATGATTGTAGAAAGATCCATAGACGTATCATACATAGGTGGGGGAGGTAGAGAAACTCCACAAGGAGTAAAGTGCACAATAGGGCCGTCAATGACTAGCACAACGCTATTTGGGTCATTGCAGATACACGTCCACGTCATTGTAATACAGTCTACATTACCATTCTATTGATGACACTCCTCTGCAAAAGGTACAGGAGAAAGAATTGTGAATTGAAGAGGGTCGAGAGGATCCCATTGGATACAACGGATGCTTCGAGTCCAGGTTTGTTTCTTATACCAGTGGTAATTAGATCGGGTCCATATTTCAAGACATGACTGTGAATAGACAGCAAGGAGATCTCCAGCACTGTTATAGCTGACAGAAAGTGGAGTTTCAGAGAAAGTGATGGGGAACTCTCCATGACGAAGTCCATTTTTTTCAAAGAAGGAAACCTGAAGATGACGACGATCAGTCTGAACAGAGGCTAGTAAAGAATGATCTGGATTCCACGAGAGACATGGGTAAAGACCTTTGCAAGGACTGTTGTTGATATTTCGACTATTTAGAATAAAAATCATGTTTGTACGAAGTGGAAACAAGAGTCAACTCGCGAGTAAAAACTGCGATGCACCTCTCTCCTGAGGAGAGGGGATAGTTTATACTTACGTTTTCACCATCACTACGCCAACTTATCGACACTGTTGGATTTGCAGAATAGTCCAAGTCTTCTAGAGCATGCTCGTCCAATACCTCAAACGAATTATTCAAAAGGACTAGAGAACCGCTAGCTGTAACAACTAGAAACATCTCTTGATCGTTGCTCCAACTGCAAGCCAGAATACCTCCTTCGATATCTCCTACAGGTTGCACATTACTGTTCAGATCGAGAGCTATACAATAAAAATCACTTCGAAAGAATAACTCATGATTAGCCCCTCTTTTGTTACACACAATAGATTTTCCATTTCTGCCATATAAGAAATGAACACAAAGTGCTGTTCCTGCTCAATAACTTCACGAAGCTGTGCCATTAAGTCGCATTCAAAAAACACCTTCAATCTGACTATTCCAGCAAAATAATACTTCCTTTGTCTCTCTGCTCAGTCCGATAACCAATCCATCCTCATAGAGAACAAAAATCTCCTTAGCAAAAGGATTACTCGTTAAGCAGATTGCGTCTTCACGGGGAGCGTCATCTCCCATTGAAAATTCCCCTGCAACAATCAAGTTTCTCATTTATCGAAAAGTACAAAGGAAAAATACAGATAGCTCAGAAAAATCTTGCTTAGTCTTTTTTCTGTTTTAAATTTTCCCCAATTGTATGGCTCTGTCTGTTACTAAGAAGTAGACTTTATCATCAGTTCGACTAATCTTCATCAATGCTAGTTGAGAATATCAATATTTATGCCAAGGAAATTACAAAGTTTCAGATATTTAAGAGTGCCTTAAAGCCGCTGCAAAAGGTACTACCTTTCATATCGATTACCGGTAGATGGGCCCTATTCAGTCTATCGTTGCTTATGGAATAGGAAGCATGAACGACAACCTGATAGCGCAGTATCAGCTCGCCTATACTCTTGCCTTGCGTAAAGAGCTAAATATTAATGGTACAATTGAGATTTTCGATCCATCGATGGGGAAAGTGATATTCCAGGGGTCAGGTTACTTGTAGGAAGATACGGCTATTGCTTCTGAACTTGGCTGCGAAGTAATTCCCTACAGTGAGGAGGCAAAGAGAGTAGCAGTTCGCCGTACTCTTTTCTTTATGCCGCATTGTGGTTACAATCTGTATCTTGTTTCTTTGTTTCGTTACTAGGTACAATGGTCTGATGTGGGCCAACTGGGGTGATCACATAAAGAATCTAGTCGTAGTTGGTGATTCCTTCAACCACTTTGCTCAGACAATGAGCCCTCAAATGAACCATTCCGAAACCAATGCCATCTACCCTCTGCTTCCATATATTCGAGAAACACCGCTTGAATTAGACAAGGGATCAGATGGAGCCCCTCTCCCCGACGTGTATGAGGCTTTCCACGACTTGTCGGTGCACGCTTTCGATGAAATGGGCTACGAATCTGCAAGCAAAGCAGGTCTCTGGCTCCATCGTCCGAAGGAAGTGATACTAGGAGAGGTTCGTGATACGGGTCGAAATGAGGCGGTGGAGGCGTATGAGGATGAGCTGGAGGAGAACGAGGATCACGATGAGGAGCTGAAGCGTCGACACGAAGAGTTGCTTCGTGAGGAGGAGCAAGGGCTTCACAGCGAAGAAGAGCCAGAGAGTAAGGAGGAGGAGAGCAGCGATGATGACGATGATGACGATGATGACGATGACATGTTTGAACATATGTACAGTGGATGGGGAAATCAGGTAGGCAGTCTTCTGAAGCCTGATCGCTTCACTCCCGAGTGGTCAGTGGACAGTTCCACGATCAACGCCTACACACTGGGAGAGAAGGATCCTCGACAGCGCATCTTCGTGTATAACGACGAGGGCGTGTCTCCCTCCAGCAAGCAGATGTGCGTGCACACGCTGAGGAGCTTCAGCGACCCTGCGAAGTACATCGTGGATACTATCGACGCTGAGGAAATCAAGGACAAGGACTGGGAGGACACTGCTGCTCTGCTCGTTTTCCCAGGAGGAGCCGATAAGTTTTACCGGGTGGGGATAGGAGTTGAGAGTGATGTAGAGGAAACTGTCTGTAGCGGAGGGAAACGGATCAAACCCGCGAATTCGAAGTTATATCGAGAACGGAGGGAACTACATGGGCATTTGTGCAGGCTCGTATTATGGCTCGAAGCAGGTCCTGTTCGATCTGCATGGGCCTCTTGAGGTGAACGAGGAGAGGGAAATGAAGCTGTTTAATGGAAAGGCAATCGGACCTGCGCTCAAGGGTTTCGATTACTACACGACGAAGGGGCAGTATGCGGTACCCTTTGTGTTCAACGAAAAAACACCTGTAGGCGAATGGTTGAGCTGTTCTGGCTAGGAAGGAGAGGTGCAACGCAAAGGAATTAGCTATTACAAGGGTGGACCCTACTTCGTATTTCTTGGTTAGGGTGCTTATATAGATTCCCGACCCAGATCTTCGTCCTGGAGTGGATTTCACTCCTATTATGTTCTACTCGAAACATCCCAAACTCCAGTGCCCTCCGGGATCCATTGCAGGAGTGTGCTCTCGTGTGAGGAAGGGGAAGGCTATGCTTCTAGGACTTCATGTGGAGTAGGGTTGAGCCTTGCTGATGATGCAGATTCGATCCTTGGATGATGCGACCAACGGATGATGTAAACGATGTCTGCATGGACTTGCGCAACCCTGTGCTGAAGTACGCATTTGGCTGGAGTGTAATGGATAGTCAGGGAAGATGTAGACTCATCTACAATATCCTTCGCGAACTGAATATCGACATGTTGCCGATGAAGTTCATGGAACCTGAAAACGAGATTGTTTATTCCATTGTTTGTTTTACTCATTGTTTGTTTCACTCCATACAGTGCATATTTGAAGTATGGAGAAGCAGCCCGGCCCGTATACCAAAGAGGAGGATTTGCAAATCGCGATGTACATGTTAAGCCATCTTTCTGATCTTGGGCTGAACGATAAAGAGGTCTACACATGTGCTGAATGCCAAGAAAAATATGAGGTTACAGTATAAGGGTTCGTTAAGTTCAGAAAGCGTTCAAGCGATTTCATGATAATTTTAATACGGACAAAGCAGAAGATGATCAGCGAAATTTTCATTCATTATGTGTACGATATAGTGTGCTGATTAGTGAGCTTCGCGTAAGACTATTGCGTTTGAATTTTACAATAGCGGATGCAGAGTGGGAGTATATCTCCAAATGATCGGAAGCTTCACTCTTCCGTTTATGAGGTCTTGAACGAGATTCTAAAGCATAATCCGAATTTGGGGAAACCTGCTGTAGAATTTGTCACCTCTCCTATCACTAGGATAACGACATTGATTCTGAGGATATTGCTGCACAACCTGAGAGTGGCTATCAGTCAACTCCTTCTCGTGTACATCTTTCTCATCCGTGCTATGTAGGCATCGCGTTTTCCGATTGCAACGAAGAGCATTCGAAACGACACATTTATGCGCAACCGAGAAAAAGAGCCTCTGGCCCCAATGAACATACAGCAGAAACGCAAACCGAAAGATGATCCAAAGACTGTTTCTGCAGCTTCGCTCCCAAATGACAGCAAGCGCCCCAAAACCCGATCCACACATTCCACTCCATCCAATACCCCTAAGGCTGCTACTGCTGCCGCTTCAGTCGATCTCACGAATGACATCGTCACTGCTCCTTCCAACTCGTTTCCTTCGACTAAGCTTCCTTCGGACCATCCGAAGACCTCTTCGGACCCCGATGCCTCTCTTCTAGTCTCTGGTAGCATGAACATCCCTCCTTACCCACCCCCATACAATGCAGTTCACCCATTGATACCCATGCCGCCAAGCGGAATTCCCGCGATTCATCATCCCTCACTGGGACTGGCCTCTCTTGGACCGAGAGGGTTGTTGGGACAGGGAAACGGAGAAACAGGGAACGAACTAGAGCTTACAGAACAGGATTCTTCGATTTCTATCCCCCAGTCAGGACCTGTAACTCCAGTAAGCAGAGATCCTGATGTTGTGCCTGTCTCGAATGCTACCGAGGCTCCGATTACTTCGGATACTTCTAGTGCTCCTATTATTTCGAATGACCCTAATGACCCTAATGACCCTAATGACCCTAATGAAATAGAGACAGTTCCTGTCAAAACAAAAGAAGTTCATGGAGAGGCGGAGGAGTCGACAAGCAGTCAGGACAAAAGTAGAAGAAGAGAGACTCATCCGGAGGGAATCATGATCTTTTCTAACTGCCAAGTGGATATTCATGAAATCCATAATCATGTGGGGGGACAGGATACTGTGGATGTTGAGAAGTATATGACGTCGATTGTGGATGGAGTGATGGAATGCCAGAAAACGATCGGATCATTTTCTCAAGTACAGGAACGACTCAACAAGATAGAAAAGCAGTTGAGTCAAATCACAGAATCGATGAGTAACAATCATATTCCTTTTCATTAGCATGTGTGAGAATAAATTGTAGTTTTTGTTTTACAACACTTTGTGAATTGGTTTATGGACCAACCGTGGATTGAAAAACACAGGCCACAACTTGTGATTCGATGAATTGTGGGATTATCGTTAGCTGAGCGACATTGTCGGAAATGAGGAAACTATAAAGCGCATGCAAGTCATTGCTGAGACTGGTAATCTTCCACATATTCTTTTGGCTGTTTCCCTTCATTTTACTCTTTTTCTTGTAGGGTCCTCCGGGAACAGGAAAAACCACGAGTATCCTTTGTTTAGCGCATGCAATGCTTGGCGATATTTATAAGAATGCCGTTCTTGAATTGAATGCTTCTGATGACAGGTTTCCTTTTGTCTCTTTGACAATCTAGAGGAATTGATGTTGTTCGTGAAAAAATCAAATTGTTTGCACAAAAAAAGGTGCGTCTACCAGAAGGCCGGCATAAGATTGTTTTGTTGGACGAAGCTGACAGCATGACCCCTGCTGCCCAGCAAGCGCTCCGCCGCATCATGGAGTTGTACTCTTCGACCACCCGTTTTGCTTTGGCGTGCAACATCTCTTCCAAGATAATCGAGCCAATCCAGGTAGAGCTGCGGGTCGATTTTGAGCATAGAGTCGATGTGCCATCCTCCGATTCAACCGTCTGAAAGACGTGGAGATTCTGGACCGGCTGATGCACATCTGCGAAGCGGAGCAGGTCACTTACACGAAGGACGGCTTGGAAGCGTTGTTGTTTTGTGCGGATGGTGATCTTCGTGTTGCTGTCAACAGTCTCCAAGCCACTTATTTCGGCTTTGGCGTGGTGAACGGGGAGAATGTGATTAAGGTGTGCGATCAGCCACCACCCATTGTTGCAAAACAAATCATTCAGAGCTGCATGTCGAGAGACATGGTCGATGCGCGTGCTGGGATCACTCAACTGTGGAACCAGGGCTATTCGTCGTCGGATATCGTGGGGACGCTGTTCCGAGTGACAAAGGACGGAGATATGCCTGAGAAGGTGAAATTGGAGTTTTTGAAAGAAATTGGAATGTGCCAGTTACGAATTGCAGAGGGAGTCACAACACTGTTGCAACTTTTAGGACTCGTGGCGAAGCTGTGTGAAGGTGCTCAGTAATTACTAGCTTGTTTGTTAAACTATATTTTCCTTGCATTTCTCTCATGCGGCTGGAGTTTCTGTTATTTTGGCTGAGTTTGCTTTGTATTGAAACCTATTCGTATCTCCCTGTTCTTCCACTTATACCTTTGTAGACAACTCGCTGTCGAAATAGCTGTAGATAACAAGCCGAATCTTCCATCCTCCTCCGGTAGGGATAATGAACTTATCTGAGTCGGAGACAGACTTCAGATATTTCTACAATCTCTCAACTCTATTCCTAAAGAGAAGCTAGTTACTGGTTTTGCTTGTATTATTTTGTGAGAGTTAGGTGAATATGATATTATGTTGCCAGACGATTTAAAAGAAGAATATGAAGCACTTAACACACTCCGCAAAAATGATATAAAGGAGAATATGCGTTGGGCATGGAAAAAGTATTGTTGTTCTATCCTTTACAAACAGTTACGCTAGTCACTGCATGGGCTGGGATGAAATTCGTCCTCTCTCAGGTGCAGGACATAATTTCTGGGGTGGCTTAGGTATGATGGTAGTTGAGAGTCTGGACACTCTTTATATTATGAATTTGGAGGACGAATTTAATGAAGCACGCGAGTGGGTTGCTTCCTCACTTGTCCTTGGCATAGACCACTATACCTCTGTTTTTGAGACAACAATTCGTCTCTTAGGTGGTTTACTTAGCGCTTATGCATTAACGAATGATACTCTATTCAAAACGAAAGCGATTGACATTGGGAAACGTCTTCTTCGTAGCCACACTAATAGTCTCCACTATGTCGTGCTGCTGTTCCTTTTTTACCATAGGCAAACGTAAATCTTCAAACAGGAGCAACACGACAATCAGACAATAGGATTTACCTTTCTGAAGTAGGGAGTAACACTCTAGAACTTTACTATCTTTCTGAGATATCTGGAGACCCATCCTTTGTAGAAGCTTCTCAGCGAATTCGTAATGTGCTTCGCACGATTCCCCGCCAAAATGGATTACTACCTCTCCAAGTGAAAATGAGATATCAATGTAAGAAATAGTTTTCAGAGCAAGGAAGGGTTCTCTCAAGAGACTACGGAATGGGAAATCGCGGAGACAGTTACTATGAGTATTTACTGAAAGGATGGTTGTTAACAGGAGACAGTGTGCTTCGCGAAGAGTACTGTCTTTCCCTAGAAGGATTACATTCACTACTGTCCCAACGGACTGCAACTGATAATCTGGTTGTCATTACAGACTGGGCTACCACCCACCGTTCTCGTATGCATCATTTACATTGCTTTCTTCCTGGAACTCTGATTCTGGGCGCAAGTCATACAGCTTGCACAGAGAATGAGCAAGAAAGGAAACTGGCAATGCAAGTAATGTAGAGAAGGAGGTGTGTAGTTATCTATAGGACCACATGTGTAGCGATGTATAATTCGACAGAGTCAGGTCTTTCTGGGGAGGAATATGAAGTGGTAACCAATACAATGCAACCTAGAGATGAGACGAGCCAGGATAGCAGGTGGAACGACTTGATTCCAGTGGGATTGACAAAATACATTCTTCGTCCTGAAACCATTGAGAGTCTGTATGTGATGTACTCGAAGACGAAAAATCCACTGTTTCGAGAATGGGGTTGGCAACTGTGGGAAATAATTAAAAAGAAATGCAAGGGAACTTTTGGATTCGCAGACTTAAGCAATATACAAAATAAAGATAGCCCCTTGGATGATCGAGGCGAGACATTCTTTTATTCGGAAACCATGAAATATCTGTATCTCCTATTTGCAGAAGAAGGGCCTGCATACTTAGATTCGTATGTTTTTAACACTGAAGCACATTTGATTCCTAAGCAAACAAGATCCGTGTAGATTTTGTTTGTTTGCAAAAAATGTATTAAATTCGCGGTTTTGAATTCCATTTGATTTTAGAAAAGAGAATTAAAATGAGTGCTCAAGGTGTTCCAATGCAAAATCCACTTCCTGTAGGCCAAGTAGAGAACGAAGAAGAAGAACAGCCTTGCCCTACCTGCCATATGGTTGCTAACCCTAATTCACAGTTCTGGATTTGTTGTGATGAATGTAATACTTGGTATCATGATGTGTGTGAGGGTCTCTCATCTATGGTGACAAGTGATACATATGTCTGCTTAAACTGCCGAAAGAAGCGTTTGTAGATATGTGTGATAGTAATGGAATAGATGCCCAGGCTCCAGCTGTCCCTTCACCCCAAATGTAAGTGAAGACTCTCAGTGAAGAATGGTTAATATGCCTTCTGTTCTGTGAATGGTCTGTATTGTTTTGTTTCTTTACATACCTGTATCTATTGCTCACCACAGCTGTACACCCGAAAATGGGTTTTCCTGGGATTCCATTTGCCGATAGAACTACTGTAAGGTAGGAAAAGCAATTCGAAATAACCGCGGGATACACGGCGATTATACTACATAGAATGAGCGCTGAAGTGATTCCTTTGGAAAATGCTGTGCCTCTAGACACAAACAGTGGTATTCAGCAGTCAGACGTGTGCCCGACATGCCACCTTATGGAGAATCCACACTCACTTGAATGGATCTGCTGTGATGAATGCCAGAGATGGTATCACGATGTCTGCGAGGGAATTACGATGCCTTATGAGGAAAAGCAGTATGTGTGTATTAGTTGTAGGAAAAAACGTCTGCTTTCTTAACCTTTTATTATGCGTAGGTAGTAGTGTCACACCGCTTGTTTCACAACAGTCAAATAAAAAGTCCTCCTCAGCGCGTGACGAAGGACTCGAAAGAGGGGTTTGCTGTATACTTTGCTATTGAAAATAGAAGAAACGCGGTAGAAAGAGAAAGGAACTCAGTTTGCACCCAGAGAAACTGTAGAACTACTTATGTTACTTCACTAAGAGCTATAAAACAGGAAGTATCATATGATACCTCGGCCCCTTCCTTTCCTACTGTGAGTGACGATGTGAAAGCTTTTGATGGAATCGACTACAGCAAAGTCTATAAAACAAAGGAAGATGTCGGTTTGAGACCTCATGATCGGGATTTCATTCCTAGTCGTCGTATCTTTTGGAAGGTAAAAGCATCATGTATTTCTGATCGTAGCGTTATCAAAAGGAAATTAAGAACGATTTGCCTCAGACGAGTTTCAATTTCTCCAATCCACTACAAGAACGGAAGAACATATTGTCGGTTTCTGTAACAATATTGTTAGTCCTTTATTATAGTATTCTCATCCTGAAGTGGACGATCTTGTAAATCTATCCAAGTACATATTATTAAAGAAGGCTTGTGTGTCGGTGGAAGGAACTGTTTTAAAGTCGGATGAAGGTACAAAACCTGGAGTCACGTCCTCTCAGCCTACACCAACCTCAACTCCTGCTACGCCAAGTCTTGATACTGCCTCTATCCCCGCGGTTATAACACCAACTCCTGTATTCACGAGTCCATCGCTGAGTACAGAAGTTCATACAAAACTGGTGACAGAACGTCAGCCAGTAGAAAGCACAAGGACTCGAAAATCCCACTTTGACGAGGCTCCAATCACTATTCCATACTACTCAGCTGTCCAATCATCACATCACAAGCAGTCAAGTGGATCAGGAAGCCGTTCGGGAAGCAGATATCATCGTAGACGAAGCCATAGCTATCGCTCCTCGTCACGCTCCTCATCGCGTTCCTCATCTCGTTCCTCATCTCGTTCATATAGCCAATCTCGCTCAAGATCGCGGTCAGGATCTCATTCACATAGTCGTTCTGGCTACTATCGAGATGTATGTATTGTGAGTGGATGATTAAAATAGTACTCAAGGGATCGGAGTCATCGCAATCGTAGTCGTCATGGCTCTCCTCGTTATTCACACGAAAGGAGACATTCGCATGGATATCGTTATTCGAGTGATCCGTATCGCTCCAATCGGAGTCATGATCGATATGGTAGAGGTGAATCAAGAAGTCATTATCGTGATTATTAGTGTGATTTGTTTATTGAATTACTGGAATAACGCATTTTAGATATTATTCAAATAGTCTGGGTATTATTTATGATAGATTCTACTACTATTATTGGTTCTATGTTTGTATGCTTGCGTTTGCAATTCTTCCATATCTTACAGTGGTGCAAAGTGGGTTATTCTATCCACACAGATTTCTATATCTTTCATATGATAATATATGCTATATACTATAATAGTATGATTACATATTAGATCATATATCCACAATAATGATACTAAATAGTCATTTTCTGTATATAATAGTGCTGATATCTTTTTACATGTATTCATTTTCAGTTCAACACTCGACTTAGCAATTCGAAAAATCGAAAGAACCCTCTATGCAAAATATCGATGTAATGTAGCTTATATGTAGGAATTCCATTCAATTTCAACCAAATACAAGTCTTGTTTTCTTCCTAAAGAGAGTACACTCTAGGTTCCATTCAAGTTTGTATGCGATTAACACGATGTCCATGTTTCTAGGTATTTTATTTACACTGGAGACAACTTGATGATCCAATACTGAAGAAGAGTTACAAGAATTCATGATCCATTGTATTCATTAATTGATCATTACCTTGATGGAATGATATGAGTTGATATATGCATGATTGACAAAAACAATCGTTTCATATCCAAATGAAAGACAGGAACTCTAGGAATAAGGGTCCTTGTTAGTCTGTAGTAGAATGGATTTCATTTACACTGAAACAAGACAAAGGTATTTCACTCTCCACGAGATAAGAGATAATAGGGATTTCAGTTATTCCAAGCTATATTCTTTTGTGTTGTAATGTCTGCATTATTCATCAAACATGTTAGAAACATTTGACTAGCTTTATATCCACATAAAACGTAGAGTTGGGAGGAATTCCTGCTTTAGGAGATCCCTTCTCTCCAAATCCATATTCTGGACGAATCACTGCAATTCGTTCTCCTCCTTCTCTCATCGCTAAGGAATAATCCATCGATCAGTAATACTTTGTAACACCTTATCAACCCCAGGACAAACTTTCGCCACTGCAACGGGTACTTTTCTCTTAACAGGTAGGCAGTGATTTGATTTGTCTTCTGAGTCAATTTCGTACCCATTTGGGAGTTTGATTTTGTATGATATACGAACGCGTTGGCCGCGTATCGGGATTAGCCCTGTTCCAACAACAACATCCTTATATCGAATATAGTCACCAATTCGTTGAAATCCCTCCACACTAAAAGGTTCAAACGGAAGTGCTTCCGGTGGTGAGCCAATGATCTGATTCCGAATAGCTATGAGACTAGCCACATCAACATCATGCACATAGCCAATAACGTCAACAGGAATACTACCCGTAGACTCCATTGTGATAGACATCTGCTGTGGTGATAGTTCAATATTTAAGCGCTTTTGTGGACATTCTACATGTTGAACTACCAACTGTTTCCTACTCTTAGATAAATAGGCGATAGGTATTTTCGTGTCATCTACTGTGGCGTCTATACGTACAGTTCCGGAATGTTTTGGTACTGTAACTAAAGCAACCTACTATTCAATAGAGAATACAACTATAACGTTCGTCAATTTAAGAGAACGACAGATTAAAGCAACATCAAGTTTTTTCCCAGGAGTGATCTACTTCCTCATTCTATCTTCACGCGATGTCTTACACGATCTGCGAAAAAGTATTTTTCTGGTTCGCTACTCATTAGAGAATTGTATAACAAACAAATCATTTCTCCCCATTTACATAGTGAACCATTGAATTTATTGTGTCAACCCACATCCTGACATCTCCCTGAACTGCTCGAAAGCAGTAAACTTTGTGACTCTATACATTACTCTCTCTCTGAACCTAGACAACCAAATCCTCAAAAGAAAAACTCTTTTCAGTTATATATTTTACATTTGATATTTCCTTTACATTGATATTCAATTCCAGCCTTCCATTCCTTGCATTGAAGCAGAATAGACGAGGTTTCGACGTCAAAAACAACTACATCAAAGCACACTAAGAAGGAAACGTAGTGCTTTCCACCAGCAAAGCATCTGCCCCGCAGCAGCACTCCATTGTACAGGATCTCCTCCGATGTGTCAAGAAAAGGGTGTCGTACTACATTCAACCGAGAAACATGCACAACCTTTCTCTTTGGGATTCGAGTATTCCAATATAGGACTGGGTGCGATGAATCTATGGCCCTCAGTGAATGCCTGCTCGCGACGTTGCTCCATACTACTTGGGATGATGTTCTGATTGATCGTATCGATCGGTATAAGCTCTCCAAGTGGCTGGGAATCTAGCTTCGATCGTATGTGATGCTGACTCTTCGACACTGCTTCAGATTCCATCGACGATGAATCAACCAAGGTCTGGATCTCCTGTGAAGGGAGTTTTCCACTCATAATGGCAATATCCTCAGCTAGCGAGGCTTCAAAAGCAGAATCAACCGTCTACTTTAAGGAAAGACAGCAGCTCTACCGAAAGAGAGGGAAGAGGACGTGTAGGAGGGTGATAAGGAGGCTTCATTTGTAAAAGCGAAGAGAAATCGATCCCTCTGAAGAAAGGATGTTTCTACGTGAGATCAAACCGCTGGTGTTACAAAGAGATCATCGTAGTTCGAAACTCCGAGTCGTTTTGCTGGATCTTTTACGAGTAATCGACAGATGATATCCTGCTCTCGAGAAGAAACAGATCTTCTACCTTTGTCACATCATCAACTGATCGAGGAAAAGAAAACGTATCTGGAGAGAAAGCGGCGATTTTCTCAAAAATGAGATAGCTACAGTCACATGTCAACTCCAGACCTACTCATTCTCTTCGGCGAAAAGAACACTCCCTGTTGTCAACTGATAAATGATGCATCCGAGAGCCCATAAATCAGAAGCAGGAGATGCCACGTTCCCATCCAGCACTTCGGGAGAGATAAATGAGCTGGATCCACAGAATGTGTATCCACGTCCTCGCTTCGTTTTCTCTGCTTCAGGATCCTTGTCGACCTCCTCCATAAACAGTACTGTTCCAAAGTCAGTTAGAGAAATATGCCCAGATTCCTGGAGAAGGACGTTTTCGGGCTTCAGATCACGATGGACTGCATGCTGTTGATTGTGAATATAGTCTAAAGTTAGTAAAATCTATTTTCATGAGAAGTAACACATCTACTTCTGCAACATAAAACTGAACAACATGAAACGGACACAACTTGCCTTGTTTACTGTAATCTCTGTTTCTAACACAAGGCGGATGAATATACCTAATCACCGATGTCAAATCACCTCCTGGACAGTACTGTATTACAAAGTAGAGATTCTCTGCATCCTTTCATTTACAACAACTATTTACTCGTACTTGAAACGAATAGTGAAGTCGAGAAATCAATGGGTGGTGAAAACGTAAGAGTGCATTACGCTCAGACATTGCTGACCTCACTTTACCTTCCTAGACTCTAGAGATTGGAATAAAATGCAAAACTTTCTGGATAAAGTTCTTATTCACGATCTTCACAGCATAGTGTTGATCATCATCCTTTTTTTTGCAAAAGAATACCTACCCAATGGATAACACTGAAATAGCACTACCTTGGAGTAAGCGCCCTCTCCTAATTGTTCTCCGATGACAAAACTATCTAGACCGATTTTCTAGATATCAGTCCCTTCCAGCTACAGCAACGTGTGTACACGATTGTTCCATATGAATATAACAAACTAATGAATAAAAAACACAAGAAATCGATTCCATTCGTATGAATTCCATTGTTTGAAAGAATTCTACAGTTCTTTTTCCATTCTCTCTCTGATTATATTCTCTACTCTCCACAATTCTCTCTCTACGAATCGGCCGATCGCCTCTTCCGAAAACGATTCCTCCATGTCCCGACGTGCGATTTCGCCAACATGTGCAGCTTCCTTCGGATGGCGTATTATATACTGAAGTGCACTAGCAATCTCCCCTTGGTCTGGTTCCACTAGCTGATGACCTCGAAAAGGTCCCTGTTGGATCGTGCTCTACACAACAGTCCAGCCATGACATGCTACAAATCGACTGACAGGAATGGGGAAACTGTTGTTTTTGTGGAGAAATGCAAGAGGTCCACCGTATCCAGTCGTCACTACAGGCCTACCACAACTCATCGCTTCTTGGGCAACACGACCCCATCCCTCTCCGCGCGTTGGAAGAACAACAGCAGTGGCCTATCGGTGAATCAGCGAGGCAAGAATCACGAAGTTGTAAAAGTAAGGAAGATAGGATTGGGGAACATATTGTGTGATTACTTTGTAGTGAGGAAGCTTTGTTTTCTGCGCCCAGTGTGCATTCACGTACTCTTTTATCTGCTCCTCAATCGATTGTCCGTTCGAATGGTACTCCTGCGAAAGGATGAAGAGAGAAACAGCGTCATTCCTAGTGAATGTGGAAAAGTAAACATCAAGAAGAATGTCCCATCCTTTCCGATACTCCCATTTAAAAATGGAAAGAAACACATCGACATGGGTGCCATGGATAGGATGTCGTTCAAAAATCGTGTCGAAAATGTATGCACGAGTTAGGTTAAAGGGATTCATCGAGTCATTTTTAACTGAAACGAGGGAGTCTTTTCGCACTGACAAGATAGGTACAAAGTAGTCAGTGTTCACAGACTCCCCAACCACACGAATGTTCCTAACTCCTTCTCGTTCAAAAATGTTTTTCATAAAATCAGACGGTACCCAGATTTCATCCATTCGATTCATTTTCTTCTTCCAACCCCTCGGAAGACGATCTGTCTCGAACATCGTCCTCCCAATGTGGTAGGAAACGCTGGAAGAGAACTGCGGGCAGTCACTGGTCATGAAAGAAGCTGGCTTCCAGGCTCCTGGCTCGCTATGGCAAATCTCGATAACAACAGACTTTCTATCATCTTTCGGTTTGTTCAAGAGTCTCCATAACATATTCTGATCCTAAATAGCAGAATCCAACGTATCCATACTTCAGAGGGCAGTCCCTGAACAAAACCTTGATTAACCCCATCTCCATGCTATCTTGCATACAAGCTAAGATACTACCTGCTCGATGTGCACGTCAAAACCTCTCTTTTCGATTGAAGAAACGAGGGAAATGGCCTCTGAGCAGTAGCCGCCTCCGCTGAGAAACGGAGCACTCCAGAAAACCTGAGATTAAGAATCCACTTCACATTTACTGATATGTTGCTATTGCGCAGTAGAGCTATCTCATCAGGCGTCTGCAGTCTCAGTCTGCTCCTATCAGTGAGAATCTGCAACATCGCGAACAGAGTGAAGATGGTGTAGACCAAAAGGATACAAGCAGTAAGCCGGAGTATTTGATGACCATCCATTGAATCGCAGCTAGATGATCAATATGGACACGCAACACTAAAAGTCCCTATATCCAACCGCCATGTCCCAATGCTTCGCGGGCTTTTTTCAAGAAATAGAAATATGTTAAATAATAGTATGCAGTATTCATTCAAATTGGATGACGCCTTTGTGGACCAATACAAAGACCGTGTTGCTCCTTTCGGCTTTAACGGGCTCGGAGAGACGGTTTACAGGCGTACGTATTCGAGGGTGATTAATGGTGTTCGCGAGAAATGGTATCAGACCGTTCGTCGCGTTGTTGAGGGAACGTATTCAATTCAAATGAATCACATTAACAATAACCAGCTGGGGTGGAATGAGGAGCAGGGGCAACGTTCTGCGCAGGAAATGTATGACTTGATCTTTACTATGAAGTTCCTCCCTCCAGGCAGAGGCTTATACTGCATGGGAACGAATATTGTAAGGCTGTGGCGTCTATCTGACGTAGGTTCACCAGAAGAACTTGGCGGCAGCGTTGAACAATTGTGCATTTGTGTCCACGGACACGTTAGACAAGGACTTCTCGCTTCCATTTGAGTTTCTCATGGATGCGACAATGCTGGGCGTTGGGGTTGGCTTTGATACGAAGGGAGCGGGAAAGCTGGACATTCTTGTATGGCTGCAGACTTGTATTGATCGTAGGGCCCCGACACCACGCAGCCTCCTGAAGAGTATATCATTGAGGACAGTCGCGAGGGCTGGGTTCGTTCCGTGGGGGTGCTTCTGCAGAGCTACTTTGGGGACAACGGTGTGAAGACGCCTGTGATAAACTTTGACTACAGTCACATTCGGAAGCAGGGAGAGGAGTTGAAGACATATGGAGGGAAAAGCAGCGGACCTGAGCCTCTGATAGAGCTTCATAAAAAGTTGCGGGAAGTGTTGGACCAGCAGATTGGCACCAAAATCAGTTCCACCACAATTACAGACATCTTCAATCTGATTGGAAGGTGTGTAATTGGGATTGGAAATATTCGTGCGGCGGAGATCGCCTTTGGTGAGGTTGGTGATGATGCCTTTTTGGATTTGAAGGATTATGAGAAGAATCCGCATCGTGCTGATTATGGATGGACATCAAACAACAGTGTTTTTGCAGAGATAGGAATGGACTATTCGAAGATTGCTGAGCATGTTGCGAAGAGTGGCGAGCCTGGTCTCGCATGGCTAGAGAACATGCGTCACTATGGACGAATGTGCGATCCTCGGAATGACAAAGATATAAAGTGAGGATAGGAGAGACGAGTAATAAATAGAGTGAAAGGTGGCAATCCCTGTTTGGAGCAATCTCTCGAGTCCTACGAGCTGTGCTGTCTTGTGGAAACATTTCCCGCGCGTCACGCTTCTCTTGAAGAATTCAAGCGTACCCTCAAATTTGCCTACCTGTATGCGAAGACGGTCACATTAGGTCGTACTCACTGGGCGCAGACAAACCGTGTGATGCTGCGAAACCGTCGTATCGGATGTTCAGTGAGTGGCATCGCTCAGTTCTTGGCAAAGCATAATCTGGAGGAGCTTCGCCAATGGTTGGACGAGGGATATCAGACAGTCCAGCACTGGGATGAAGTGTATAGCGAGTGGTTGTGCGTGCCAAAATCGATAAAAACGACTTCTGTAAAGCCCTCTGGAACGGTTTCTCTGCTAGCTGGAGCAACTCCAGGCATGCATTATCCTCTGGGAAAGTATTACATCCGTCGCGTTCGTTTCCAAGCGGACTCGGATATGCTTCCTGCCCTGCGGCAGGCAGGCTATCACATTGAGCCTTGCATCGGCCAGGAGAAGACGATGGTGGTGGTCTCATTCCCTGCATGTGCTGGAGAAAACATTACAGTGCAGGAAGATGTGTCGATTTTTGAGCAGTTCTCTCTCGCTGCTTTTTTGCAAAAGTACTGGGCAGACAACCAAGTCTCGTGCACCATCTCCTTTAACCCCGAGACCGAGAGCGATAAGATTACAAAGTGTCTGGATTTCTTCCAGTATCAGCTGAAGGGAGTAGCTATGCTGCCACGAGTGAAGCTGGATATGTTCCCACAGATGCCATACGAGAAGATAGATGAAGCTACGTACAACGAAATGGTGAAAGATCTGAAACCGATCAATTGGGACAGTGTGGAGGAGATCCCTCCTGTCATTGAGGAGACTGCTGAAGAAATAACTTGCAATCCACGAGAATGTAATTTCTGTGACACGGAGCAGACTGATCTGAATTTAACTGGTCAGTATAAGGCGGACTAATTTGTGCTATCACTTGTTTGTTTAACAAACAGCTATAAGCACTCTCAAAAGTCCATTCCATATTCATCACAGAGACCGCCTCCCCTGCATCCTCTACATGTGAGTACTCCACAAAGGACAAACCATCGTAATCAGCGAAATCATCCTGCAAATCCACATTCTCAAATTTGGCTCCCCCTGTTGAAATGACAGTAAAACCATCCTGCTGATGACTCTGTATCACGAACCTTACTGCAGGTTGGAATTCTGTTGGGCTTCCTCCTCTTACTTCAAAGGCGATAACTGCTGACGGTTTTTCAGATTCTGTATAGGGCTTCAGAGATTTATCTGCAATATTGATTTGAATTTTACGGTGGCATCTAGGAAATAACAGTCCTCCTAAAATACTCTTTGCATGTGTACAGGCAGTTGCAAGTACCTCGCGATCCAGGAACTTCGACTGATTCAAGAGCAGAAATGTCCAAATACTTCGCAGAGACTGTACCACAAGCACCGCATTCGATCTTCATCCTCCAGATAGTGTCTTCTGCTGCTGTAATGGATTCCACATTCTCCAGCTCAGCCCGTAGTGTTAAGTTGTATTTTGGCATGTTTTTTTGTGTTGCCATGTTTTTGGCAAGTCGTCTATTTAAAAGCTCTTTCCAAGACTGTACTAATCGCACATACTGCAGGTCCCTTTTCAAGGATCCAACCGATTTGCTGAAATTGTATTGATTTTTGGTTCCATTCAGAAAGGTATTTAATAGCCTTAAAATCAGTATGCAACTCTTTTTTAAGACTGTGACTGTATGTGGTGTGGCTGAAATGCGTGAATGATGTCTAATCGGAGTCTAGG